>APFE030340167.1:129121-139341 GCA_000404065.3 Pinus taeda
TATTTTTAGCAGTTTTTCGGGTCCTAAACTTCCGGAGCCGTTTTGAGGCCCTAAACGACGTTTTTTGGGAAAACTACCGCCAGCATTTTTCCGTGACTAAAAATCATCTTTTCCGTCGTAGTCCTCGGAGAGATCTTTCCAACGGGCTATCATGCGCGTCAAACGGAGATAAGACGACCAATTCGCGACCCCGGGAAGTTGAGGTACCAACTTACCCAAAAACGGGGCCCACAATTTGGCGTTTCATCTTCCAGGGTTAGGTTTTGGAATGTGAAGGGTTTTTCCATTGTTTCTCAACAATAAATAGGCCTTCGAGCCTCACTGTAACACAGTTTAGAGGCATGTAGCCACACATCTCTTCTCAGAGATAAGCTACCATCGCCCTAGCTGGTTTATTTCTATTTCCGGTTGTAAGCATATTTCAGTATTTTCCATTAATGAAATGAAGTATTATTTTCGCTGCATATTTGTGTATATGGTTATCTCTGTATGTTGTTGCGTTCCTGTTTAAATCCGGATGAATGACACAGTCCTAGATGCCAACGGTTGTTCAGACATATTTAGTCTATCCAAAAGATTCCTCAGTGATTCTTTAGGAACTTCTGATGCCGGGAGATTAATTTCTGATGAAGAAGGATATAGGGTGATCCCGGCTCCAAATTGTGATGGAGCGTTAGATGGAGGATCCTCCACAATCTCTTCTATGGCAATCAATCCAAGAGGAAGAGGTAGACCGTCAGGTCCATAAAATATTTATGGTGCTGAAGAAGGTATAAGTTCTACAGTGACAGATGTTCAGGGACTAACACCTTCTGAATCAGTTGTAGATGGAACCGGTTCGGGGATACAAGTGTTTATCGTCACACTAGGATCAGTTGTAATGTGCTCTTATGGCTACAAAATTTCTTTTGTAGAGGCAAGGATACCAGAAATGTTCGAAGTAACCGAAGTCTCTGAGGATGTTGGAGTACTTTCCCCAACCAACCTAGGGGACTTCGATCTAGTCAAATGAGTTCGCTTTGTCTGGAATAGCTTCGTTTCCGGAGTCAACGATGTTTGACTCATAAGTCTTTGTGAATGACGGGGTTTTGATTGAATTTCTTCCACAATTGTTGATTACTTGATCCACTAAAAATAAAAAGGGGAAAAAATGATTCCGAATTAAATGAATTTTAGACACTTTGACACAACTTGTTTTTTCAATTTTTAGGAGTCGAGAAAAAACAAAATGTGACTCTAGTCGCCTTCAATTTCTAATGAGCCTGAAGTGACAAGTGCTCAGATGGACCTTTTCCTTTAAGGAGTTTGAAAAGGAACGAAAGATACTACTCTAGAAATCTAGACAGAGGGATTACCAAACCAATTGCAAAACTGCAGAATACTTTTTACGGTACGGCAGTCAATCTTCCCGAATGTTGTGTTTAGTGCATTGCGATTGATAGGGCGGCAGACACGGCTTCCTAAGGATAACGGATATAGCCTATTGTGGTCTCCCAATATATACTCGACGGTACATGGGAGCACAAGTCCGTACTGGCACGTGTCGTCTCAAGGAGGAGGAATCACCCAACCAACAATGAAAGCAATAGTTACTAGGCTTAACGACACCGGAATACGTCTCTAGCATAGACTTCTAGATGTTGTGCATTAGGTTCCAAAGCGTTTTTATGTTCATTGAATTTATTTTACAGTTGATCTTGCTTAAGAAATTTGGCTTTCAGGTTCACCGCATGATGTAGATATACAATTCCTAAAATGCAGTCTAAGATAATAAACAATCATTTAATCTTCTTTTGCAATGAAAATCCTAGCTACTAAGGAAAGAAAAACGGGATTCTTTCCACAAAGAGCATAGAGCACACACTAAATGCACTGTCCTAAAGTAGCCTAAATGCAAATGCACATGCATGTGTTTGTTTTCAGCCTTCTTAATGTGTGAATGACAAGAAGAATGCTAAGGCAAATCTGAATTATCCTTCCAAAGCGACAATACTAACAAATTTCTCTTCAAAAGGAAGTGAAGATAATGAGGACACTTTGCAATTTTGAATTGAAAATTGTTTTCGACACTTGAAAAACTTCTAATTCAAATCAAATACAAGAGTAACAATATAATCAACCATCAAGAACAATAGGATTCTCTTCTATGACTGAAAACGACACTTGCGACACTTTCAAATCAAGAAACGACAGTCTGATTATGCTACTTCTTTGTAAAAAAGAACTGAAAATGGCACACAATACATAAAAACATTCACAGTTCTTTGCACAATGGAGGCAGAATGATGGAAAGGAAGGGGGTTTCCACAGAGGTATACTGATCACAGACAACAAAACTCCTGAATAGAGCTGAAGAGAGTGAAGAAAAACCAAAGTTTGAAGGCAAAATTAACCTTCTCTGACCATCGCACCTGTTACACAGGGAATCCAGTATGCATCTCACCTACTGCACACAGGAAGTGCGATGCATATAGACTTCCTTGAAGAGAGGGTGCGATGGTGCCAGTGCGAGACTTTTACTTTGTCTTTGGTCACAATTTGCAGCTCAGTTCAGGGATTTAGGCCGAGCAAGTGATGTTCAATAAATACAAATCACAGGGGTTGATCTAATGAGGTTACTAGAGCCACCAGTAGGGAAATTAGAGTGTTTGCAGATCGATTGTTCAATTTATAAACCAAACCTGGAGATAGACTGAAGCAACATTGATCTACTTTTCACTTGCATAGCAAATGCAGTTCGAATGCTAGCTGGCTTGACTTCAGGCTCCATCTGTAAGTTTATAAAACAAACAAATATAGACTAACAAATAATCTATTCGTTCCCCAGCAGAGTTTCCATTCTGTTATCGGGAAATCTAGTGTCCACTCGGAGTTTATAGTCCCACTAAGACTAGTAGCTATCTTAGAAACAAACAAACTAAAACTAATTTCGCTTTCCTTTATGAGAAGTAGACAAGAGGGGAACAAAGGACACCAACCTCAGTCTCACGCTTGGTTCCTTTCTTGGTTCCTCTCCTTTCCAATAGATATTTTCCACTTCTTCTTCGTCTACCCAGCTTCAAAGAGCACCTATGGAATCAAAGTAGCATAATACTATCAAAGAACAAAGATATACAATCATAAGCAATACAGGACCAGATACGTATTGACCGCACAAATGCATATATCATCAAACATACAAGAATGTGGAGGAAAACTTGAATATATTTATTAATTTCAAGAATAGAAAAGAGGATTACAACCAATTGTTCTAACCCAGCATCATCCTCCAGCAAGAAACCCTTCCTCACCTCATGTAATGCTTAGATCACCCAACACTATGATGTTTCACTAGGAAACCAACAACACTTCCTTACAATATACAAGATTCCAGCCTCTGGATCTTTGTGATGAGGGATCCATATATAGATGATTGTAGGGGGGTGAGTCAGCTTCTGGGATTTTGATTAGTGTCCTCTCTTTGATAGTTCTTGATTCCACTTGGAGATTGATGATCTCTTACTCATCACTGGGCGAATTCAGCGAGGCAAGTGTTAGAGGAGAAGTTTCTAGAAGATTCTATGATCCTCCACCTTGCAAACTGTCTCTGCCATTTGTCCATTCTCACCCATCACACAATACAGAAGGGCTTTCCAGCATGCATCGCACCCTTTACACTGAGTAGGTGAGATGCATCGCACCTTCTGCACTGGGCATTCTGTATGGTCCAGTTTTGACAAGTTCTGAGCAGTTTTCTGTGGAGAACTTCTGGGAGATGATGTAATCAACTGACCTTGTTCCTTTAGGGAGTGAAGTGACACTTTTAGTGACTTAGGATCCTTTGGTTTATGGAGATTTATGATTGGGGTTGCAGTGCCCAAAAATGTCTATAACAGTACCTCTCAGGTGACCTCCTCTGTCTATGCTGAGAAGATGGTGCTCCCACATTCTCTCTCGCATCCTTCAACAATATGTTAGCTTCTCTTGTGCACTTTCGTCCATCTCTAGAAGAATTTGCTTGAGTGGATGTCTCCACTTCTGGAACCTCTGCATGCGGCTGCTTGACATCAGTCTAAAGCTCCTCCCCCTTAGGAACCAATAGTTCCTCCACAACCTATAGTTGGAGCTCCCTCTCAAGGGAAACTCGCATGGCCTTCTGCTCATCAAACTTGAGATCTCTATGAACCATTGTCCTCCAACTGGTAGGAAAGTACACCTGATAGTTGTGAGGTGTATCAGTGTAGCCCAAAAATATCCCCAACTCTTATGTTGGCTCAAGCCTCTTCTGTGCATCCTTTGTCACATGGCAATATACCGGTGAGCAAAAGATCCTAAAGTGACCCACATCCGGTCTCTTACTAGATAATGCTTCCTCTGGTGTCTTCATCCCAAGTATGTGATGTGAGCTTCTATTCTGCAAATAGACCGTTGTGTTGCATGTCTTAGCCCACAAGTGAAGTGGTAGGCCTTGGTCATGTAGCATTGCCCGTGCTGCCCCTACAATAGTTATGCTTCCTCTCGGCCACCCCATTTTGCTGTGGGTTATGAGGTGCTGTCAAGTCTCATTTAATTCCTTTCGCTGCACAAAATTCCTTAAACTCTTGAGAGACATGTTCTCCACCGTTGTCACTTCTCAAGGCCTTGATATTCTTCCCTGACTATTTCTCGACCTGAAATCACAAAACTTTGAGAAGGTTTGGTCCTTATTCTGCATGAAATAAATACAACATTTACGAGAATAGTCATCAATGAAAATCACATAATACCTTTTCTTCGATGTGGATGCCATCAAGAATGGTCCACACAGATTAGTATGAACTCGCTCTAAGATATCCTTTGCTCGACTGTCTCAATCATGAAAGGAATACTTGGTGTACTTTCCCAAGGTACAACCTTTGCATGTGTCAACTTGCTCAAGTTTATCTTTGGGAAGTCCTGTAGATATATGTTGCATTATCTTCAAAGCCCCATGATGCAAATGGTCCAACCACTTGTGCCACAACTCACCAATTTCTTTGCTTTGCACCAATTATGCTTTCGTACTCAATGTTGCACAATCATCTACCTCTAGTTTATAGAGATTCTTCACCTGAATCCCTATCCTCTTGGTCTGACCTGTGGCTATGTGTCTTAGGAACACCTTTCCTTTACTGAAGACAACAATGTAGCCTTTGTCCTCCAACATCGTGATCGATACCATGTTCTTCTTCAGTCCAGGAGCATACTTCAAATCTGTCAAGGTGATAGGAGCTCCATGCTCCCTCTAAAAAGCAACCATGCCAACTCCTGAAATACTATACCTTCCATAATCACCCATCTCTATGTACATCTTGAGGTCTTTCTCCTCCAAGGCACTGAATAAACTTTTATCACCAGTCATGTGGAATGAGGATCCACTGTCAAGGGAATAGAAGCAACCCATCATCGATGACACCATGCATGTGATGAGCGTAAAGTCCATTTAGAATTGAGAGGCTAATGCCTCACCTTCTGATCCTTCCGAGGATACCTTCTTGGACTTCTTTGATGGGCATTTAGTCACATAATGTCCCATCTTATGACAATTAAAGCATCTCACTTTAGACATGTCACCTTTCTTCCCTCCATGAGAAGAATTTGATTTGGAATGGGAAGTCTTCCCCTTCCCTTTCCTTGCCTTACTTGCTAAGGCCATAATTTCTTCATCATCATTCTTGGATGAAGAACAATATTATGTGTTCTTCCTGATCTCCTCCTACATGAGATCCGACCACAGTCATTCCCAGTTCAACAGTTTCTCCCTTCCACTCACAAATTCTTGGTAGCTATTCCAACTCTTTGGAAGGCTAAGGAGAGTGAGGCTCACCATATCATCATCGGTAATAGTTATTCCCACACTGCCAAGCTCATCTCTACATGTGGTGAGCTTGTTCAGATATGTGGAAATAGTATCACCCTTCTCCATATTGATTCTTCAAAGCTTATCCTTGAGTGCCAATTTCCCCTGGTCACTACTGTTCTGGTAGAGGTCCTTCAATGTCTTCCACATTGAAAATGGAGTATACTTCCCATGGAGACTCGAGACAATATGGTCTTGAACTCCCTCAAGGATGATCTGTCTCGCCTTCGCCACACACTTCTTCCACTCAGCCAACTCTTATGCATTAGTTGAAGCTGGCTTTGGTATTTCTTGATCAATGAATTCCTTCAAGCCATTGTCTTCCAATATAACCTCCATTCTATCTTTCCATGCTATGTAATTTGAGCTACCTTCCAAGGAATACTTGAGTCTCAAGCCATAGGATGCCATTGGCCAACCTTGAAGTAATATGAATTCTATTTTCACCTGCAACCTCGAACTTCAAACTTCAAATTATCTTCTTAGTATAATTTTCACAACTTTGATACCATGTAGAAATTCTCTACAAATCTTTCTCTAAGACCATGTAGAAAATATTCCTGTAGGTTAACTCGATAATGGAATATAAATCAAAGTAGAATACTATAACCTACTTCTACTATCAATTTGTGGAAGCTTAAAGATTGAGATGAACAATATAACTAAAAGAAGAAGAATCAATCACACAATACACATGAAAATACTTTGAGGAAAGCCTTAGCTAAAAACCCCACAATCTATATTATCATACAAGGTCGAAAAACATAGGAATTATACAAAGCCTTAGCTCTCACAGCTAGCTAGTTCTTAGTACAATCCTCACTGATGCTCACAGGAAATCTTAGCTTCTCTCGAGCCTTCCTCTCTACGCTCCAAGCTCTTATTGCCTTGCATTGTTCAACTAGGATGATTCACCTTCAACCAGGTGGAACACTCTGGTCTCTCACACTGTCAGAACTATGCAATCCTCAAGGAATGATCCCTTGACTGCATGCATGAATTTTCTTTATAATAAAACACATGCAACTGATAGTACACTATCCTTGACTTTAATCTCAACTGGGTCTTTCTTAGAATAAACATGCATGAGTTTCTGATGAGGGAATCTTCAGTTAACTGGAGTACACTAGTTGAGTGCATGGATGCATCAACTGATTGTTAACTCTCTATTAGTTCTCAAATAGTTTGGAACTAATTTAACTAGCTTAACTCAGTAAACTGAGTTAATTAATTATAACTCAAGTATAACTCAATCTTATCTCCTTAATTTAAGCGATAAATCTTGCATGACTTCAGAAAGACTTCTAACTTGAATTTCTCCAACTAATTAATTCAAAATGAATTAATAAATTATTTCCAAGTAGCTGTTAAGACTAAATTCGATTTTAATTCACAATTTAATTCAAGGACAAATTAAATTGGAATATTCTTGTTGCCACATTTCAACATTACATTCATATATTTCAATTCTTTGTTGATCCCTTGAATAAAGTGATTGGATAATGCCACATACATGTCATAGATATTTGGCTTGTGTTAATTATATATGCAGGTTTCAATTATATAAATCAGAGCTATGATTGGATCTTACAAGACAAGAGGAGAGAAGAGCTTGTGACAAATTCCAAGTAAGCCTCTTTCCATTCTCCAACTTCTCTAAGGGGAACTTTATATTCTTTTCTTTATGTTGTTCTAGTGATCCAGGTGGATGTTGGTGGCCACCCACCTATCCCATTTGGACCCCCGCAACTTTCTCTTTTAGTTTTTCAGTTTCCGTAATTGTAGCACAATTTACTATTTTTAGCAGTTTTTTCGGGTCCTGAACTTCCGGAGTCGTTTTGAGGCCCCAAACGACGTTTTTTGGGAAATATGAGGGCAACATGGGTCAATGGACTAATGTTGTCTTTTCCAAAGTGGTAGTTCTCAGATAGATCTATCTAACGAGCTATCATACGCGTCAAACGGAGATCGTATGCCAAAGTTACGACCCCAGGAAATTGATGTACCAATTTACCCAAAACAGGGCCCACAATTTGGCGTTTCATCTTCTAGGTTAGGTTTTGGAATGTGAAGGGTTTTCCATTGTTTCTCAACAATAAATAGGCCTTCGAGCCTCATTGCAATATAGTTCAGAACAGTTCAGAGGCATGTAGCCACACATCTCTTCTTAGAGATAAGCTGCCATCGCCCTAGCTGGTTTATTTCCATTTCTGGTTGTAAGCATATTTCAGTATTTTCCATTAATGAAATGAAGCATTATTTCCGCTGCATGTTTGTGTATATGGTTATCTCTGTAGTTTAAATCTGGATCAGTGGTATCAGAGCGGTCTGCTTTTCTCTGTTTTTCTTCGCATGTCCCCAATGAGGTCGCGATATAAGGAGTTAGGGCTTGAACTGGTCGAACCTTTGCAAGACCAGCCTTGAAAATCTCGACGACCTCCCATGGTGGATGAGAAGAAAGACGAGGGGGCAGGAGATCCTATCAAAATCTTGCTCGAAGAAGTCCTCGAGCGGCAAAGGAACGCGATGATGGATAGCTTTGCGCAGATCCTTCAGCGGCTACCTAGAGGTGACGCATCGGCTTCCAGCAGCTACTCTGGAAACGCCACACCCTTTAAGGTACAGGTTAATTTTGAAATCCCCATCTTCGAGGGTAAAATAGATGCAGATGCCGTAGATAAATGGTTAAATCTGCTAGAGGGTTATTTTTCTGTTCATGAATTTTCAAGTCGAGAAAAGATTGTTTTTGGTCTTCTCAAAGCAGCCCCCCACGTCAAGGACTGGTGGGAAACCTACTGCGAGCAGAAGAACGAAACTATAGGCTCGCTATTTTCAGCAGCACCCACTTGGGATTCATTCCGAGATGCTATCAAGCAGCAGTACTACCCTATCAAAAGCTATGAGGACAAATACATCAGATGGACCACACTGCGGCAGGGACAAGACCAAGATTTGCCAGAGTTCACAAACATTTTTCATACCCTTCACACACAATTGGGTATCAAAGATTTTGAGCTACATCTGGTACTCAAATACCGCGACTGCCTACACAGATACATCCAGGAAGAGATGGAGTTCTTGAACATCTCCTCACCGAAACAACATACCAATACGTTGTAAAAATCGAACAAAAGTTCAAACAGAAGAAGCGAGACTTTGGATCTGCAAATCTGAAGCCCAAAGGACAAAGCCAAGGCGGGGTCACCCAAGACAACCCGTCGAAGCTGCAATAAAAGAACAACACCATGAAGCCGAAGAAGGACACAGGAAAGTGGTGTGAGTTCCACAAGAGTCCCACTCATAACACAAGTGAGTGTCGGACGAGGCAGTGATTGGTGGACGAGTTGAAGGCTTCCGAATCAGATACATGTTCCGACCCTGAGCCAGAACCCGACAAGGGGAATGGCAAAGGGAAGTAGATCATTGACGCGGATCCTAGCACCACTATTACCACTGCCAAGATCCAGAAGAATGAACCTGAAGAGCCAGAGGAGGGGGAGCATCTTTTCCACTCACAGATGTGGGTGAATGGTTCGCCACTGCAATTCATTATTGACAGTGGCAGCCAAAAGAACCTTATTTCAGCTGAGGTCATGAAGCGGTTGGGCCTACGGACTACACCACACCCCTAGCCATATAGTATCGGGTGGCTTCATGAAGGACGAGATCTCAAAGTTCGTTGGCAATGCTGCCTTCCCTACAGCATCAAGCCCTTCACAGACGAGGTATTGTGTGATGTTACACCTCTGGATGTTTGTGATGTACTATTAGGCCAACCATACTTGTGGAAGCGACATTCTATTTATGAGTCAAGGCCTCGCGCTGTCATTATTTCTTTGGATAATTCATTATACAGGATACCGGAGGTAGCCCCACCTACTGCCACATCTTTGATCACTGCTAAGAAAGGCAGCAAGCTCATCTCCCAGACCAGGAAATTCATCTGTCTGTTTCACTCCCAAAGTAAGGGGAAGATCATTGCTACATCCATGACCCCCACAAAGGGTTCCTCCACGCAGCAGCAACAGCAACAAAGGGATACGGTCATGACAAAACATAGGAACAACTTCTCCTCACCCACAGGGGTACCACACAATTTTTTGGTGGGCAACAAAGTTTGGTTACATCTGCAGAAAGAACGCCTCACAAGAACCCATCAGAAGCTTCGACCACTTTGACATGGTCCTTACACCAGTACCAAGGCTCTGGGAAAAAATGCTTTGAAGCACAACATTCCTCCATTCCTTTGCTTGCACCAAGTGTTCAATGTGGACCGTCGTCGACCATGCTTCCCACCATTACTGGAGACATCAGAGATTGCAGGACAAGTTCAGCAGATGGAGGAACTCAACGCAATGGGGAC
>APFE030340169.1:0-60177 GCA_000404065.3 Pinus taeda
TGAAAAAGCAAAATGATGGAAGCTATATTATATTGTTATTGTATGTAGATGACATGCTTGTTGTAGGATCTAACATGCAGGAAATAAATGTGCTCCAAAGAAAATTGGCAAATTCATTTGCAATGAAGGATTTGGGAGCTACAAAACAAATCCTTGGTATGAGAATAACTAGAGACAGAAAAAATCGTAAATTAACATTGTCTCAGAATGAGTACATACAAAAGGTGTTGAAAAGATTTAACATGTACAATGCACAACCAGTTAGTACACCTTTTGCTAGCCATTTCAAACTTAGCAAGGAAATGTGCCCAAAGACTCAAGAAGACATGGATTATATGTCTAAAGTTCCATATGCATCAGCAGTTGGAAGCTTAATGTATGCAATGGCCTGCACAAGGCCTGATATTGCACGTGTAGTGGGAGTTGTAAGCAGGTACATGAAATCCAGGAAAGGAACATTGGATGGCAGTGAAATGGATTCTCAGATATTTGAAAGGTACCACAAATCAAGCATTATGCTTTGGTGGTTCAAACATTTCCCTACAGGGATGTGTTGATGCAGATATGGCAGGTGACAGAGATAACAGGAGGAGCACTACAGGATATGTATTTACTGTTGGAGGAACAGCTATTAGTTGGGTTTCAAAAATCCAAAGTGTCGTTGCACTTTGAACAATAGAAGCAGAGTATGTTGCTGCTACAAAGGCTCGTAAAGAAATGATCTGGTTACAAAGGTTGATGGGTGAATTGGGGAAGGAGCATGATAAGGGAACATTATACAGTGATAGCCAAAGTGTCATTCATCTTGCAAAGAACTCAACATTTCATTCCAGGACTAAACACATACAGCTCAAGTACCATTTCATACGATCAGTGTTGGAAGATGGACAGTTGAAGATAGAAAAGATACACACTAGCAGAATCCTGCAGATATGCTAACAAAAGTTGTAACCAGGGAGAAACTGAGAACATGCTTAGTTTCAATTGGTCTTCAAGGATGATGATGAAGATGAGAAACAGCCAGGTCCAAAAGAGGAGTCATTGTCCAACAAATGAAACAGCGATGGAGTTGCTACAATCATTCTCCAAGTGGGAGATTGTTGTGTGTGGAGCATGATTGTTCAGAGGTCTTTGTTTCAGCTGAATGTATACCCCAGGAAGTTTGTACACCCCTCCACGTGGGGGGGACATTTCCCCCTCGTGGGGGTTCGGGGGGGCTGATCCCCCCCAGCTGGGGGGTCTGGGGGCCAGTGGTCCCCCGACAGGGGCTCGGGGGCAGCACCCCCGAAGCTAAAAACAAATGTAAATTTGCCTTGTAAAAGTATAGTAATTTCTCGCCAATATGGGCCGTTCATTAGGCGGATGATCTTACGGTAGAACTTATGTTTAGTTTAGGATTTTTTGCCCTAAAAGGCAACCCCTCTCTTTGTATGAGGGCATTGTATTTGAGGTTGTAATAGATGTGTATTATAGGTGTGAGCTAGAAACAGAGAGAGGTGAGACTATGAGAGAAAACAGAGGATATTACAGCGGATTTGCTATAGGTTGTGTCTCTTCATTTTGCTGGATAATGGAAAGGAAGGACTGGTTGTTCGGGGTGGACGTAGCCCAAACTGGGTGAACCATGTATATCTGTGTCTCCCTTGTTTCATGCATTTTCTGTGTTTATATTTCTACAATATTTTATGTGTTCCATTGCTCCGTAATATATAATTTTCTAAAAATTCTTTTATAACTGCTTCCTTGTGGTGCACTGTGTCCACCTGCTCTTTTAATGCCTTGGCTTGTTGCATCTATGCAAGCCACTAAGTAAGGACTACTGTCTGTGCAATCCCTCTAATGCTATCATATTGTTGTTGGAGTTTGCGTGCCTCGGTCTCTAGCCACTGAATGTTGTGGTCCTCCTGCAATGTCATGAGGACCTCAAGTGCCTCCTCCAACATGTTGGTATAGTCGCAAGCTGCACCTCCAATCTCTTCCATTCCTACTATAATAGCGCTGGCACACTGCTCTCTAACCTCTCGGGGCTACGCCTTCAACCAAAACTTAGTAATCTGAAGATTCAGCTCCAGCTACACCCTTATTGCTTCCTCTCACATGTTTTGGACTCCACTTTCCAAATAGTGGATCCACACTTCTGTCAGTGGGTCTGATGCAATGGACAACTCTTGGATGTGCTGACAAGCATCATCAACTATCTGCACCAACGGTTGGTTCTACGACACCAACTCATCATGCTGCAATCTAAGCTATTCTATGTTAATCTTCTATTAGATAAGAACCTGGATCACATGGCTCTCTCGGGCATGCAGTTCTACTATTATCCCATCATGTAGCTAATATAGTGTGTCGCGGGGAAGGGAGACCAAATTAAGGCCAACGCCTTTCATCGCATTGAGTGTCACCCAATATATCATGTTCTCTGAGACTAGCACTCCATCGAAAAATACTATCATATTTTCCATCTTCACGCGTAGCATATGTTCTGCTACCGATGTGCCTGCTGTGATGTGGGTAGACAAGGCACCTTCCTACGGGGGCCACACCTATAAATCCTATAGCTCCGCCCTTAGGGTCTACAACATAGTCTGCTGCTCCGTCATGAATTCTTAGAGCACTTGACTTGTGACATTATGAACCATCTCGCCGATTTCATGGAGATCACCTTTAGTTAAGGTGATCAGGTTGATGGCCAGCTTCGAGGCCTTGACCTTCATTCTTGGACTCGATATTTCTACAATGTGTGGCCATTTGAGTTGTGTAGAGGCGGTCTCTATGTCAACGCTCTCTTCTGCAATTTCCGTGTCCTCTGCCCCCTGTCCTGGGGATGCTTCTTGGCCCTATTCTACATGCATTATTGTGGCCTTTGCTGTCTATGATGATTCTGCTTCTATGGCCTTCTTTTGCTCCGTGGATGCTAGTGCCACTTCACGGACTACCCTTACCTCAGTTGCCGCTGTATCGTTTTGCCTTCTTTCGGACAGTTGGGTGACATGCAGCTTGGTATCATCCTTCCTTTTATGTGTTGTCATCTTCTCCAGCTACACCAAATCTGGGGCATGCCACTTGGGAGGCCATTTTTCTAACATTGTAAATATCGTTTCCTCAGTGGCTATAAATGGGAGCTTTGTCCACTACTGCACCGAATCCTTTCGCACCCTGATGTAGATGTTATGCATGTCTGACTTGAAGTCTTCAAAACTCTGCATATTGTTTTTCACTGTTGGGGATAGGTGCAACCTCCTATTAGTCCCCATTCGGATGCTTGCCTCCATGAGCACCCAAAAAATCTTGGTATCATGAATTTGTTTTGCATCCTTGGTGGCCCAGAGCGAAGAGTACTTCACGGCCTCTGTTATGTATTGGTCAATGCTCAGGAACTAACTATCCTCTGGTAGTTCTCCTTCTACCAGTAAGATGAATAAGAGGAACCACATGTAGTGGAAGGTCTTACCCTGCTCTTGGGCCTAGCAACAGTTGATAAAAATCTCCTCACAAAGGAAATCAGCCAAGTTGAACTGGACCCCCTTCACACACTGTTCGGCCAATGTAACCACTGGCGCTGGTACTTCATCAGCATGACATTTTCTCATTACTTTACTGGCCAAGAGTTGGTTGGCTACGCACACCCCCTTATCCTTGATGCTAGAGATGGTGTAGCCCGTCTTCATTTTCTCTAGCTTATACTTTGCCTTTGTGGCCTCTGCGATAGCCAAATAGCTACTTTTCATAGCTATCATTGCAGGGTCCTTTCCTTTATAGGGAAGCCAACAAATCCAGTGGATGAGGTCTGTTGTGATGGGAATTGGCTCCTCCAACGACAGACACCCATCATACACCAAGTAAACCAACTGCCTGATGATTAAAATGGTGATGGGTGTGCGATGGAAACATGGAATCCATAACAAGTGCAGCAACCTAGACTTTTCCACATAGCGCTACCATTTTCGCGATTCTAATGCTATCACCAACCCCTTCGTATTTTGCTTCATCAGATTTTCCATCTCTAAGTGTGGGAACTTCTCACTATCCGTGAAATCCTAGTCCTCAAATTTCATGGTGGGCACATGGCCTAGGTGTGAGCCCTCAAAGATAATTCCATCATGGAGGAGGCAGGTCTGGAATGCACTCTTTGCTGCATCTAGATCCTTCGATATTTTGGTTTTTCCTTTTCATGGAGGGACATATGCAGGCAATTTCATTTTAGAGCGTAATGGTTGGATGTCTTTCTCCATGTCTTCTTCTTCCTCTATAGTGGCAATTAGGGCCCACAAGTCTTCTTCCTCTTCCTTTGTTTCAATGATAGCTGCCTTTCCTTTTTCTTCCATTCATAACTTACTATGCCACGAATTCCTCGGGAACATGCGTATTGGTCCCATTATCTACTTATCTTTCTTTGGTATCGGTGTCCAGGGTGATTTGGGGATTTCTGTCATGACCCCAGTGCCTTCGGGAACATCCTGTACCATGGGGGTTTACATGGCCTTGCTGACAGTTCATCCCGCAATTCCCAACCCATCCTTAGTGGTTGTCATGTTAAGTTTAGTTATGTTCTATGCTAGAGTAATTTATTTAATTTCTTTTCGATATTAGCAATCACCTCAGCATAAAGTAAACTATAGATAGAACATGAATATAAATCGCAAAAGACAAGCCAAGACAAGAGAACAAAAGATATGGCGGTAGCCAGGGAAAAACCCCACAATGTGTGGGGAATCCCTTGATCAATTCTTCTTTTATGTTCTTCGAAGTTCAGCAGAGAAAGAGAGAGAGATAGTACATTTACAACAAAATTCAACACTTTGACTTATCTAGATCTAGCCTAGATCATTTCATATAACGATGAGATCAGTTGAAGACATTCTGCTTCAACTGATTCTCCAAGGTGACTCCACCTATCATCGTGTTGCATCTCATCCATTTGTTGTGCCATTGCATATGGCATCATGCTATATTAATCATGATTATCATCATGCTGTCGACGCTACCAATGATCTCTTACATCATTTTGTTGTCCAATGCTCATGTCATCATGTTGCACTTACTATCCTTATGTATATTAGCCTTAGCTACTTGCTATGGCTTGCAGCCTAGCAAAGCAGCTAGGCTATCGTCTACGCAGTCCCATTATTTTCTTATCATTGTCTTAACATTCTTCATAACCATGCTAGATAATAGTTATGACTGAAGCAGATTATATATACCTCACACAATGAAGTGTATATATGGCTATGTCTAAATGACTATGTTCCATACCGCATATGATCACATGACTGTGTATGACTACGTGGCATATTATATGAATGCCCAGTGTACATATTTCTAGCATATATACATAATGTCTTGCATATATATCTAGCATATATACATAATGCGTTACATGGACTACATGGTAGTGTTGTGCGTTGTATGGACTTCATACAACGTGGTTCCATATTGCGTATATATATGTGGTTTCATATAACGTGGTTCCATATTCATATGACTGTGTACAAATTAACGTGAACAACGTTTGATATATAACATGAACAACGTTGGATATATAACATGAGAAACGTTTAATATATGAATAGAGTTTGCATACATATGTTTCCATGCACAACGTATAGGTCTCACCATGAATAGGCCTATGTTATCTATGACATTTTCATCATGTTGGCTGCTGCTTCAATCTAGACATTGCCAAGACTGCGTTTCACCATAATGCCACAATGTTCACCTTGGCTGCGTTTCACCATAACTGCATTCCACCATAATGCCACTACATTCATCATATCTGCATTTCACCATAATGTGATGCCTGCCCAGGTTACACGCTACATGTTGTTCTACGTTGTCAGATCTGTAAGGGAATGTAGGTTTCTTCTTAGACTGCGTTATGAGATCTCGAGCCTTCCTATTGCTACATATTTAGTGACAGCTTATAGGGTTTCTTCCATAGGGGTGTTTAGATCTAGATCATTATGCTACTACAACTAGGGCATCATAGAAAATACTCTTAGCATTTTCTCCTTCTCCAAAAACCCAGACTTGGAGAAGAGATCACATGAAGAGTGTCAAAATGACTTCAAATCCTATTCTATTTATACCAAAACATATAGGTTGAATAGACATGACGTTTAGGCTTCTTAAGCCTACATAAGTTGCTGGTCGGCTAGATAATAAATCCATAATCAAAATAAATTCATATCTCCATAAATACTTATTGGAATTGGATGATATTTAGATCAATCCTACACCTCTTGATGAGAGGGATCCAATAAATATATCAGCTACCATAAATAAGCTGACCCACATGGAGTTTTTCTCTAGTTGCAAATTTAACACTCCCTCTCTACATGCAAATTTAACACTCCCTTTCTAAGTCCGACAGTACTATCTCTACAATTAGTGCCTTGCACTGCTCTGCCTAGCTCTACTCAGCTCTGCTGGATCTTCTAGCTCTGCTCTAGTCTGCTTAGCTATGTTGCCTCTGCTTAGCTCTGTTGGTTCTGGCTCTACTCTACTCAACTCTACTGGCTTTGCTCTACTTTGCTTAGCTCTGCTAGCTCTACTGGCTCTAGTTCTGCTCAACTTAGCTCTGCTAAACTATGAAGAAGAAGAATTGATCAAGAATGTCTCATACCATTCTCCATTGAGTCGAAGTCAATGTCAGAGTGTGTACCACTAGTCCCAGACTAGTATCAACCAACCCAAAGTTAGCGTCATAGTGGGTACCCCTCCTACCACTGGTCCTAGACCAGTATCAAAATTACAGAGAGTGTACCACTAGTCCCATACTAGTCTCAACTAACTCAAGGTTAGTGTCATAGTATGTACCACTCTCCCTGGTCCCAGACCAGTCTTGCACTAACATGTAGTTAGTCTCAGAGTATGTACCACTAGTCCCAGACCAGTCTCAACCAACCTGAAGTTAGTGCCATAGTAGGTAGAACTCCTACCACTAGTCCCAAACCCGTCCACTGACTCAAAGTCAGTCTTAGAGTGTGTACCACTAATCCCAAACTAGTCCTCAATTGACCCAAATTTAGTGTCACAGGGAGTACAACTCCTACCACTAGTCCCAGACTAGTATCATTGATCCCAGATCAATGAAGGTCACCCTAGAATAGGGAGTATGGTAGATATAGAAATGCATCCATCGGTACTACTATGGTCCCTATCCTCATTTCACTGCTTATTGATCAGATGATAGGTACTTCCCATGAGTTCCAGACTATAGGGGTAGGATGCCTTGACTAGAGAACTTAATCAATCCCATCTTCATAGGAGAACTAATAATCCTGCTACAATTGCCATGGAGAACACATCATCTAGGCCTCACATGAGAACTAATCATCCTCCTACACTTGTCATGGAGAACACATCATCTAGACCTCACAAGAGAACTAATCATCCTGCTACACAGGAGAGTGAATCATCCTGTTCCACAAGAGAGTGAATCATATTGTCCCACAAGAGAGTGAATCATCTTGTTCTAGTGCACACCACCAAGGGGAGGGTGAGTCACCTTGTGGTTTTATTTTGCTCCAGTAAGAACCACAAGCCCCTAGAGCTCCCAGAGCTCAATGTATGCAATATGCAGGACCCTTGTACAAGGGTCTCTTAACGATTCCAAGTGATTTGTGAAAATCACATATTTGATCTTTCCTCGAGGCTTTGACAAAGTGTATCGACCTGTACATCATCTTAATGCAATGGAGCCTCCTTGCTCATTGACTTACCATATCCTAGATAAGGTAGTATCTGATGTCTATCTACTGGAGCAATCATCAAATATGGGATTCCTCAATAATTGAATCCCACCTCTGGTTGTTACAAAGAATCACAGTGGTATTCATCATGTGTACAAATAGCTCACTGAAGAGCTTCCCTAATGAGGCAGCTTCATACAAGATCATACTCGTAGATATGTATCTGATCTCGGCGGTGCTTATGAAAACCGACTTCTGTTTCCTGCTCATCAATGATATCAAAGCAGAATCCAGTGATCCTCTACACTGCCTGCCTAGACAACATTCGAATAATCATGTAGTTTCATATTTCCGAGAATGTATCTTAATCCATGCAAGATTGTGCCTTGAAGACATCTTAGAAGATTCTTGGCACTAATCTAGTGAGGCTCAACCAAATATGAGCTCACCATGTTAACTATAGAGAATATGTCTAGACGGAGGTTCTCCAAGAACATCAACATGAATGAGTTTATGAAACTCAAAGGCATTTCCCAAATCTGGTCTGACATCACTACCATATAACTTCTTGAAAGTTAACATCCTTGAGGTAGTCACAGGCTTGCAGTTTATCTTTCCACATTCGGAATCCAGCTCCCTCTATCTTCTACAAATGCGAGGGTCTGTACCTATCAGACATAGGTGTCGTTATGAGAGGTCTATCATCCACAACCTTTGGATGGTTTGGATTAATTTCACTCCTAGTGAATATCAGCTTCATCAAACAGCTACTGATCCTCTCGTACTATGCCCAGGGTGTCTTGCTTCAAACCATAGAGGGCTTTCCGTCACCTGCATGCATGAGACTCCCAATCATGAATCAAACTCCTTGGGTTGTTCCAAACCTGTTGACCTGTGGAATGAGGGATGGTCCCCTTATAATATTTTCCTTCAGTGCATCTCAGACATGTACCTTCATGCTCCTTTTGAATTCAAGCTTCCCTATCACCATCTGACTCACAAACCTCTGGTGCTATGGTCCCCAGTGAACTTCATGTAACTTAACACAACCTTGATCTCAAATGCATCTTTGAAAATTCAATTTTCAAACACATACCTTTCCATTGACGAATGCCACCTTAAAACCTTCGAATTCCATTCTTGGGGTTCCTTTCTTCCTTAAAGAGTCAACCGTGTCCTTGATGACCTGCATCTCTACCATTCGAACACTCCTTCACATAAGGGCCAAACTTATAACCAAGACATCTACCTTTCCTTCCACCCTTAGATCTGAACTTCCTAATGAAGTGATCTATATGTAGGCCATTAGAAGTTCTACTGCGCCATTCTATTAATATGCTCTACTTTGTCTTCACCCTATGTGAATTATGAGTAACTCATTGATCCTTCCATCTTGTCCCAACTGTCTTTGGTGATTGCTCTTTCACTCTTGCTTGGGAATTATCTTTGCCTCAGCTCTGATACCATGTTAAGTTTAGGTATGTTCTATGCTAGAGAAGTTTATTTAATTTCTTTTGCATATTAGCAATAACATCAGCATTAAGTAAGTTGCAGATAGAACATGAATATAAATTGCAGAAGACAAGCCAAGACAAGAGGACATAAGATGTGGCACTAGCCAGGGACAAACCCCACAATGTGTGGGGAAATCCTTGATAAATTCTTCTTTTATGTTCTTCAAAGTTTAGCAAGGAAAGAGAGAGAGAGAGAGATAATACATTTACAATAGAAGTTAACACTTTGACTTATCTAGGTCTAGCCTAGATTACTTCGTATAATGATGAGATCAGTTGAAGGTATTTTGCTTCAACTGATTTTTCAAGGTGACTCCTTCACCTATCAACATGTTGCATCTCATCCATTTATTGCATGACTGCATATGGCACCATGCTATACTAATCATGATTATCATCATGTTGTCCATGCTACCCATAATCCCTAACATCGTTCTATTGTGCAATGCTCATATCATCATACTGCCCTTGCTATCCTTCCGTACATGAGCCTTAGCTTCTTGCTATGGCTTGTAGCCTAGCAAAGTAGCTAGGATATCCTCCATGCAGTCCCATTATTTTCTTATCACTGTCTCAGCGTTCTTCATAACCATGCTGCACAACAATTATGACTGAAGCATATTAATACTTGACACAATGAAGTGTATATAAGATTATGTCTAGATGACTGTGTTCCATACAGCATATGATCCCATGACTGTGTATGACTGTGTGGTATATTATATGAATTCCCAACGTATATATTTAGCGTATATATTTCCAATGTATATACATAATGCCCAATGTATATATCCAACATATATACTTCCAGCATATATACATAATGCCCAGCATATATATCTAGCATATATACATAATGCATTATATGGACTATGTGGTAGTGTTGTGCGTTGTATGGACTGCGTATAACGTGGTTCCATATTGCGTATATATATGTGGTTTCATATAACGTGGTTCCATATTCATATGGCTTATGTATAAATGAATGTGAATAGCATTTGATATATAACATGAACAATGTTGGATATATAACATGAACAACATTTAATATATGAACAGTGTTTGCATACATATGATTCCATGCACAGTGTATAGGTCTATCTGTGGCATTTTCATCACGTTGACTATTGCTTCAATCTAGACATTGCCAGGACTAAGTTTCACCATAATGCCACAGCATTCACCATGACTGCGTTTCACCATAATGCCATTGCATTCACCATAACTTCATTTCACCATAATGCCATGGCTGCCCAGATTACACGCTACGTGTTGTTCTACACTGTCAGATCTGTAAGGAAAAGTAGGTTTCTTATTGGAATGTCTTATGAGATCTTGAGCCTTCTTCTTACTGCGTATTTAGTGACAACTTCTAGGGTTTCTTCCATAGCAGTGTTTAGATCTAGATCATTATGCTACTGTGGCTAGGGCATCATAGCAAATACTCTTAGTGTTTTCTTCTTCTCCAAAAACCAAGACGTGGAGAAGAGATCACATGAAGAGTGTCATACTGACTTCAAATCCTCTTCTATTTATACCAAAACATATAGGTTGAATACACATGAAGTTTTGGCTTCTTGAGCCTACATAAGTTGCTGGTCGGCTAAATAATAAATCCATAATCAAAACAAATTCATATCTCCATAAATATTTATCAGAATCAGATGATATTTATATCAATCCTACACCTCTCGATAAGAGGGATCTAATAAAAATATCAGCTATCATAAATAAGTTGACCCACATGGAGTTTGGCCCTTGTTGCTAATTTAACATGTCATCATTTCTACAGAGTATTTTGTCTCTCGCGAACTCAGGGGCTCTATTATCACTCGACTTTCAACACTTTGTGCTCTGCCCAACTACTCAATGCTCAAATCCCTAAGTGTTGTCCGCTAGCTAGATATTTGAGTTTTATAGTGCCTTTTGAATTCAAATTCGACCATTCCCCCTATTCTCGGGCCATCAATGCTCTCTTGGTGGCAGATTTTCCCAAATCTTGCCCATAAATCATGTCTTAAATGCTCATCGCCTGCTCCATTTGGAATCAAATTGAACATCCCATCATGAACAATGACACCAATGGCCACTTCCCAGCCAACCCATGTAGAAGCATAGCCCTCCATGTGCGGGTGCGAACCCTGTGACATTTTGTTACTGCACGCACCTCTCAGGGCGTACAACTCCTGGGAAAAATAATTTATAGTCCCGCGCTCCCTTTCAGTTGCCTAGAGCACTAATGCTATTATTCCTATGGCTAGTTAGGTGGTTGCACCACCTATATAGGGCTCCATCCTATCGTCAAACATAGTCCACAGAAAATCCTTATCTGTCATTATGGTGATTGACGCCACACACTCTATCCTTTGTAATGTGCTTCCCTGGTTACTGTGTTTGGTGATATGCAGTCCGAGCCATGGCAGCAGAAGAACCAATTCTTGGTGATAGTCCTCTAATTCATTAGTATGATCGTTCGTACCTTGCCTTTCCATCCTTGGTTTATTAATGAGGAATACTCCCTTTATGTCGTTTTCCAGCCTCTCAACTTCTACGTCCATTAAAATGCATTTCTTCCTTAGCCATACCTGGTCCTTTTCAAGTTCACGAAGTCTAATGTTTCCCTGCCAAATTGCTTCCTGAATTCTTACATGTTCTACTTCACATAGCTATGTGATTTATTCGTCCCGGGCTTTGCACACTATTGGATCTACAACTTCTATTACATGTGGATTCATCTTTTTCTACTCCTTAGAGATTACGATGCTTGCTTCATTCCACAGTCTTGGAATTGTTCTCATGGTTAGGGTTTTGCACATGTTCCTATAGGCCCATCGAACTACTAATACACGTAGGTCCTAGTTAGTGCGTCTCACCTGGTGGATCTTGTTCAACACTTCACACACCTGGTCAAATGCTTCTCTGTGGATAATCTTTAGCGTGCTTCGTTTTTCCTTCTACTGCATTTTGTTCCTATTTTATATTCCAAGAGTGGTGTGTGGTTGTGTGGGCTGCGTGCCATACGACTGTATCCATTGGGAAAGGTGGGTGTGAAAATTGTTTTGTCCCTTAGAATCGACTCTCATTTGTGGCTGGGGTTTTCCAAATCATATAAGCATCTCCTTTCTACATTCATGCCAATCACAAATACTTCTTTGATGTGTACCCCACCACCTTGTGGGTGTCGTGCGCAGTGCCCATTTTAGAGCATCGAATCATTGCTCTTCCAGCACTGCAATTTCAAATTTGTTAAGGAATTCATCCACCACTATCAACCTATCGTACCTAGGCAAATCCCTTATCTTCGTTGTCACGCAGTGTAGTGATCTAACCATCATGTTGCAATTGAGCATGGTTACCTCGTGTAACCAGTTCTACCATCATTCTATTTCTTCGTTTGAATCCATAGTGTAGGGGCTTTCGTGCTCCCACGAAATCCTACCATTTGTTGTTGGATTCACCCAATCTTGTTCTCACGTGGTTATCTTATAAATACAATCATGATCATTATCACTATCATTGCGCACTGGTTCAGTGTATCATGGTGTTACTACTACGTGTAGTGACTTTTTCTCAAAAATCATTTTGTGCTTCTTCAGATTTATGACTCCATTCATATCGCACCCCCTGACACCATAAAAAACATCCTTGACTCTACCAAGGACATAATAGACCCAAAAAATCACAAAGGAGTATACTCGGTTCTATGCTCATGTGGAAAAGTATATATAGGTGAAATAGGGAGATCCTTTGGCATAAGGTTAAAAGAACACATTAATGATATTACAAGAAATAGGTCAGAAAAATCATGTCTAGCAAAGCATGCATGTTCTTCCTCACACTACATTTGTATGGAACAAGTAAAATTAATTCACAAGGAAGACCATTATTTAAAGAGAAGGGTGAAAGAAGCAATTGAAATCGAGAAATCTTCCAACAACATGAATAGAGACGACGGGCTAAAATTAAGTATCACCTGGAAACCCTTACAAAATAAAATTAAAAAATAGTAAACACAAATATACAATCATTCAGTCATTAAAAAATAAATAATAAATAAAATAAATAAAAATAAACTCTTTTAAACAAAATTTAATTAGTCAACATAAGTAACCTTGTTAAGCACATTCTAGTATAGTATTTAGTATATAGCAAAGAACTTAATACATAACATTAAAATATGATAATAATAATAATAATATAATATATAATAATAATAATAATTAATTAATTAATTAATTAAATAAAAATTGTTATTGTATTTCATTAATATTAATTTACTAATTTATTACTATATCATATTAATTTTAATACAATAATTTATTAATACATTTCCATAATAAATTAATAGATTATTATCTTGATATTAGGGTATTAATCCATTAATTCATTAAAGACACTTCATTAATATAATATATATTATATTACATTATATAAATATTAATATATTAATATTATAGTGCTATGTTAGTAACATAGTAATATTATCTATAATATTAATTAACTATTAACAATATACTAATATATTAATAGATTATTTAATTGTTTATACATTAAGTTATATAATGTATTACTAATATTAGATTAATTCCTTAAACATTAATCTTTTAGATCTTTCCCAAATTAATATTTATTAGTATTCCTTAAGACAAATACATTAATTATATAAACAATTCTAATTAAAAAAAAAAACTAATGAAATAATAAATAATTTAAATTTTAACATAAAACCCCATATATATATATATATAAATATAATAAAAAATAAATAAAATAAAATATTATAAATAATAAATAAATAAATATTAGATAAATACAATAAAATTAAATAAAATAAGAAATTAATAAGAAATATATTAGTAATTATTAGCACCGTTTTTAAGCCGACAATAAAAGAAAACATTGAATATTTTTTCAATTAACTATTAATAGCTCCATCATTTCACTCTCTTTCTTCTCAAAAATAAAAATCTCATTGCCTTAATGATGGACTCACTAAGCTAGTCCGAAACGTTGGTTTCAATAACTGTTCATAGGTTTGTCCACAAACAAAAATAAAGCCCTATCTATGCCCAGTAGCATGGGATAAGCCTTGCTATCATCGACAATCTCTATCACTTTGAAATCTTCCAATGCGTAGCACCTTCAATATCCATTGTTACCCCTTGCAATCTTCCCACGCGTAAGATCTTATGCTATTTCGCCATTTGGAATTGAATAGGAGACCATTGTAGCGCGGGTCTGCCCATGCGTTTCCATGTTTATTTCGATAGTACATTCACGTCTGATCCGAGATCCAGGATTAACTGATCCATTTCATACTCTCTGATTTGCACAGTCAATCTCATTTCCCTTCCTATGTGCAATGCATGTTTTCCAAGTTTCTAGACCACGTGTGGTTCTCCTAACCCCGTGCACCTAGTGATAAGTTCCTATAGTCTTTTTACAGCTTTTCTGTCGTGCAACATTTTCATGCATGTCTCTAGAAAGGTAGTGAGCATTGAAGGATCCATCCCTAGTTCTAGTTGATCCTTACAGCCTGAAGTGGAGGCCTCCGTGAAGCTCTTCTTAGCTTTCATGAATGTCTCAATCACGCACTTCAAATCAAATTTAGGTTCCTTTGTAGGAGCCTTATGAACCCATGCACTTCCTTCTAACTACTTACCTTTATCATCGCTAGTGGTGATACCGCTTCTGAGCACTATGTTTACATTTGGGTCTTCTTCGCGTAGCTCAGATATCATCATTTGCAAATTCTGAGTTGAGGGAGGCTGGCATACCCCTTTTTAGTGTAGCCTTGCTATCAATGTAGGGAAACCTTCTGCCTCATGATCAAACTAAGTACAATATAAACATGATGTTCTCATCAGGTTTATACAATCATCGGAATAGTGTCCTAGCCCTCCGCAATTGTAACAAATTAGTTGTCTGCGACCCCTTCCTGGTCCCATTCCACCTCGACCTTGTCGGCACCCCTAAAATCCAACACGCGCCATTCCTATGTTTGGGTCAAGAGCTCACGATTTTGTCTATACTCTGTAGGGAGGTTCCTAATCCATCATTAGTTTGTATCTTCTGTAGGTGCGCTCATCATGGCATACCAACCTACATAAATTACAAAACAATTGCTGGGAAATTTGCGTATACTTATGTAATAGATGACACTTACCCGTAGTGTGTTTCCCTCCTATCCAATAGATTGTTCACCAGAATGCAAGTGTCGTGCTTGGTCCTACTTGTGCCCCATGTCTTAATGGCATTAGCCCTCCTCCCGCCAAGTAATTCGTGAAAGCTGGACAATGGTTCTTGTCATGCCCCTGACCTTTGCATTTTATGTACCATACCTCCTCACACGCCTGTTGCCAAGGTGTCTTGTCTTGTTTCAAATTCTACATTTCTAGACACAAATTTTGTAGTATGGATTTCTTGGACTCCCAGACTAGGATCTTGTATAGGGGTCTCATCCAATCTCATTGCTATCTCCAAAGCTTCAGCTTGGGTGGAAAGCTTTTGTTGTGACAATGTTGTCCTTAAATTCATTATTAATGATGCTACAAACCATGCACGGTGATGTCCATCCCTCAAGGTCATGTTGGCTTCACGAATCGTACTCTTCAGTCTATGGTCTAGATCCCAAGGGGTCTCGTTGGAAGTATCGCAATTTCATTCAACCTGATAATTGATTGTGTCTCTGATTTTGGCCTACTAAATTCCCTATTCAGTACGACCTGGATTTCTGTGATTCCTGTGTTTGGATGGTCCTTAGAATGCTTAATGTACCATGTTAGCACGTAATCCCGCAACGTGCTTACCAATGTAGACTTCTTTATATTGTCATCCATGACTCCTTGTTCTTTCCTTACCACCCTTACCACGAACCAAAATTTTTTTAGATCTTTGTTCTCTACTCCTTTGAATACTTGTAGTTTGATCACGCTCGCCATACTGAACTATGGTGGTGGCAAAGGTGGGGTGGGTGGAGATGGAGGTGAAGATGGTGAGATGGGTGGCAGTGTAGGTGGAGGTGGTAAGCATGGAATTCATTGCCTTATGAGACTGATTGCGCTTCTTGGTGAAACTTTCATGATCTCTTCCTCGCTTTCTTGCAAGGGTGAAATTAAGGGACTAGTTTCTAATTCTTCACTACTTCTGTTTCTATAGATCTTCCCACTTCACATAGTCCCAAACATTAACTTATTTGCATAACCCACTTTTCACATAATAGCATTTTAATCCAAGTGTTCAAAGATTTAATATACTTACCTCATGGTCCTTTGAAGAAGCATCATTCCACCTCACTGTAGCTGATGGTCATATCTACCGTGAACTCTGTGATAAATCCTCCTATAATTCGATCGAGCCAATGGTCCACAACTCGTGCGATATTATGTTCTGACACTTCTATTTTGAGCACTAATTTTGGAGTCCACATGATTGGTTTGTCGACTGTACACCTTCCCTGACTGTCTGTTAGCTTTGCGATCTACTCATACAGTTCAAAAGGAAAGGATGCTAAGAAAGTTTCATGGATTTTCATATATAAGTAGTGATCCAACCACTGTTCCTTAGATACTTGTGGATTCCTGTTTTCCCATGCCGTGAACTCGTGAACCTTCTTGTCCAACCACACTTCAATTTCTCTCTTTGTTGCATTCCAATGACACAACATCAGACATCCCTTATGTAGATAACGGTCCTGGAAACGAAACCATTTGTTAGCTTGTAGGGGCTTGACCTAGGTTCAAAGGTGATTTAGCCAAACAAATCCTCGTACTACTGGCCCTTTTGGCAACGGTCCAGTGAGTACAGACTGAGGTCTCACCTGAAGTAGTATAGGAGGGTGCTAGAACCAGGTTTCCAGACCCTAGAGATGTCTAATGATTTTAGGTGGTCTATGGTTTGACCCTGCACATATGTCGCTATGCACACCTATTAGTACCTCGCAGCCTGCCATGCTACCTTCACACAACCCTACTCGGGGCCTGATCCATGTTATTACCCAATTCATTACTATTAACATGGTATTAATTGACCACTTAGCTTATCTGTGTGTGTCTAGTTATACTTAATAGTGTTCAGCATTCATATAAGTTCATGCAATAAATAAAATAGTACAATTGCATATGGTATCAAACAGGAAATAACACAAGAACAGATATACAAGATTTGGAATAAAAATTCTCTTTATTGTTATTCTTCCTTAGTTACAGACTTGAATCCGCCCTGTTAACTCAGATGTAGGGATCCACGCACTTAGCTACAGAGCCTTTTCCTCCTACTACGACCTGAGGCACCTAGACTCTTACTCTATGCTCGCTATCTTCTAGACCCTATCCCGTCTTCCTTTTTTTTTCTTTTACAACTTAGAGCCTCGCTCTATTTATACAATCCCATGGTTTGTGGACCATGGGTAGGCCAACACTACATTCCAAATTTAGGGCAGATAACCCCATGGCTCTAACATACAATTTGCACACCGCGCCCGCAATGGGTGGAGTCTTTGCAACAATAGTAGTCAAACTTGGTCTTTGAGCCCGAAAACATGCTGTGGGAGGATTCCATGCCCAACAATAGCCAAGCTCGTTATAGTTGAAGACAAGTTAACCTCGAATTTGGGAGCCAAGGCTCCCTAATTTTAAGGAAGCTATTGGTAGCTTCAATTGTATAAATAAGAAGGCATAGGGCCTCATTAGGATTTAAATTTTTAATGTACCAAAGAGGAAGTTTTGAGTTGACGATATTGACTATCATTCTCATGTTATTTTTGACAATTTGGTGATAATGAAAAGGGTTTCTTTGATCTTGCACTGAGTTGACTCAGAGGACCAAAGCTCTTGGGTTAGGTCCCAACGCTAGCAAAAAAGGTTCCTCTTCTTTTTGTACATGTATCCTTAGATTAGAATCATAGATTAGCTGCTGAAATTATTTTTGTTTTATTTAATTTGCAAGTATTTAAATGATTGGTTATTTTTGTTTCCATTAATTGGATAAGTAGATCAGTGCTATAGTAGGGAAAGAAAATACTTTAGAAAAGCTTGTGATAGTGGCCTCATACTCATATCCCTCATGGGATCATGGTATGAATACCCCACTCTCACAACCCCCAAAACACAATGTTATCTTTTGGTGATTGCATAGCCTAGGGTTCCTTGTTGAGTAGGTCATTGTTCATGATGCCTTAGAAGCACTTGAAATTTTCATCTTTCTTTCTTAAGTTTTTTGTAGATTAGAAATAATTCCATTCCATACAACTTGATCCACTAGTCATCGATAAATCAGTTTCATAAATTCAACTCATTGTTTCCACATTTACATAAAGTTGTGCATAAATGAAGAAATGATTGTGTGTTGTTGCAGGGGCTGCTGATCTATAGGGATAAAACATTCCACCAACTTCATCTAAGTCTTCTCCACCTCTCACCAAACCCTACCAATCATCAATTTGGATTTCTATTTTGTAGCCCATCGTGGACAACCACCTTGAGGAAATCTAACCATCCTAAAGAGTTGGGTTGATGTCGTGGTAGTGTGCACCTTTCCCATACCTTATTCCACCATCATTCACCTTCCCAACACTTCCTTTCACCTTCCCTACCTTCTTATAGGTTTCAACTAGGTTTCCTCTAGTCAACTAGGACATCCTGTAGTAACTACATGAAATCCTGTAGCAACTACAGTGAACCTTGTACCATCCTATTTTGGACTATTTGGCATAAATAATGACTAGAGCCTAGGGTAGGCCCTCAACTTGACCTCCATACCCCTCAATGCTATTTGTGACCAGTTTTCGGATAACTTCCTCCCCTGCAAAATAATTGCTTGATTAGCTTAACATTTACATTTCTAAATTGAAAACCAAAACACTCTTTTATGCAATATTTAGCTAGTTCATGCATATATTAGTCTTAATAATATTAGGATCATTTCCATGCCTACTTAGTCTATATAACTAGATGATAGAATGCAAGGTTAAATTAGGTCTGTTTTGCAAGTAATGTGTGTTAATTCCTAGCTAGGTGATTTCATGTAATTTTCATAGCACTTTCAATTCAGCACTTTCATTTCTTTAACATAGGCAAGCATTTAAAAGTAGCTTTACATTCAATGTCAGTAGTCACCCTCCTTATATTAAATAAAAGGTTGGTTTGAAAATCCCTAGTGGTCTATCGCCCCGATTGAGAAGTGACAAGAGTAGACTGTTGCATCTGCTGTGCATATAGCACTGTCACCTCCAAGTTTGTATGAGCCTCATGTTGATAAAGTAAAGTTGGTTTCCCTAGGAGTTGCAACATCCTTGCTGCAATACTAGGGCTCACCATGTTTTGGTGCCATTTCTAGGGAGGTGTCTAGGTAGATGTGATTTTTTCTTTCCTTTCAATTTACCATTTAGTAAATAAATGCAATTCATGTTTTCCTTTTGTTTTTATTCAATAGATAGTTGCAATTTTTGCTTTCTTTCCATTCTGCAAGTAGTTCAATTCAACAAGTATTTGAAACATTTTCTTTCTTTCCATTCTGCAAGTATTTCCCTTCAACAAGTAGTTGCAAATTCTACTTTCTTTCCATTCTGCAAGTAGTTATGAAAACACCCTAAAAAAGGGAAAACAATAAATTCCTTTCATGCCTCATAGGAGTAGATACAACTTAGGAAAAAAAATTCCAAATACCCCCACACCATCTAACATCTAACATTTCCTCTTCTTCGGTGGTTGTGAGATAGAGGAACCATCAATAGAACAGTCAGAGATCTTTGAAGAGCCTACTGGGGGAGAAGAAGAAACCATTACACCAACCTACACCATGGCTAAAAATAGAAATGGGATTGAAAACAAAATTAGTGCTGAAAACATAACTAAGGGTTCTTTTCCCATCAGAGAAACTAATGGAGATTCCAGGATGAAAAACATAAGTCCCTCCACCCTTCCTCACTTCCATTGATTAACCTCAGAGGACCTTGATTCCTTTTTTTTGAGTTAGTTTTCATATGCAAAAGTTATGATAATGACTAGAAGTTGAAATTGTTCCCATCCACCCTTAAGGATGCAACCTTGCACTGGTTCATGGGTTTACTTGGGGACAATATCATTGCCAAGGCTCAAATGAAACAAGCCTTCAATAATAAGTACAATGATTATTGTAGGTCCAAAGACACCAAAGAGGAAATATTTAGAATTCCCTTGGGACATGATGGGTCTTTAGAGGATTATGAGGAAAGGTTCCAACTCCTGAATCCCCTCTCGATCCTGAATCACTCAAGCAAGTCCTTCTTAGAGGGATCAAGGAAGATCTCCTAGAAACCCTAAACATGTTGTGAGGAGGGGAAATCTACCAATTATCTTATGATGATATCAATATAGTTTTCAAAAATCATTTTAGGTCAGCCAGAAAGAAGGGTAGGGCTAGTCAAGTTTTCTCTAGTTCATCCTCCTCCAACACATCAATCAAAAGTGAAATTGGAAACATGTTGGAATACTTTAAGAGTGAAATGTTGCATACCCTTGATTTGCAAATGGACACCATGCAGATCAAGAGGAAGAAGGAAGAATCATAAAGAGCCTTAGCCATATTTTTCCCTAGATGCACTAGGATGCACCCTAGAAATGAATGTCCATTGAATCTTATAGAGATATGCTCAGTCTGTGAGGAGAACCACTCCACAGAAAAGTGCCCTTCTTTGTCTAGATTGAAAGTTGTGTATAAATGAACTAAAGGTGTGATTAAACAACTCTACTATATCAACCAAAGGAGGTATCAAGGACCTCGATCATACCAGCAAGGCATACAAGGGGTGTCTTATTCATATTACAACCCTAACCTGAATGAATCCATTCCCCCTTGGTGTCCTCTTGCTCATCCTTCACGGTCCACACCTTCTCCCTAGTCTTTCGCACCTCAATATGATTCCAAGCCTGCCAATTAATCATTTTAGCCATATGTTCCCCCACAAAATTAGTGGAATATACCACCAGAAGGGTGGAGGCCCCCATACAACTAATATCCAGCCTTTCTACCTCCACCTCCATCTCAACCACAACTGCTTCATCCTGCTCCACCTAAGCAACCTCAGATACCTGCTCAGCCAAATCTGAATAGGAACAACAAACAAGCATAACATGTCTATAGTGGAGAGACATCCTACCCTGCCTATGCTGTGGAACTCCAAGAAATCAACCTCAGGTCTAGAAGAGTTATTCTAGATAAGAAACCTCCATCTCCACCTAAGTAGCTTGAAGAGGAAAAGGAGGAGAGTATTCCTCAAGCCAATCCACCTTGTTTTCCTAAAAGATTAATCTATCCTATCCATCATACCCCAGAAGAAACTGAACTTCTAGGTGAATTGAAAAGGTTGTGTGTTAAAATCCCACTCCTCCAAACTATCAAGGATGTCCCCATTTATAACAAGTTAATCAAGGAGAAATGCTTCAAACATCTTGGGAGGTGAAATAAAGACACCCCTACCATTAATGTCATTGGAAAAATGTTTGAATTAATGTTGGGGTGAGTGATTTTCCTGAAGTATCTAGACCCTGGAATTCCTATGGTAGATGTGCACATCGATGGTATCATTATCCTCCATAGATTGATTGATCTTGAGGTTTCCATCAATATGATGACTAAGGATTCTATCCTTAAACTGAATCTCCAAGGATCATTAAGGAATATCACACCAATCTTGTATCTTGTAAACAGATCCACAATAGCTCCTGAGGGGGTTGTTGAGGATGTGATGGTCTCGATTGATTCCTAGGAATACCCTCCTAACTTCTTAGTTCTCCAGCCTAAGGCCAAGTTTAATGGTTATCCTCTCATCCTTGGAAGACCATGGGTAGCCACACAATGATGCTTACATAAGTAGCAGGGTTGGGAATATGAACATTATAAATGGGCATTTGTCCAAACAATTGGTCTTGGACCCTCCTGCTGAACCATCTCTAGAGCATGACATACCTTTACGGTTAGAAGAGGAGGAAGAAAATGAAGTATACTCTGCCACCTATTACCAAGTCTGTACCCTAGATGCTGCTATAGGAGGGGGGAAGCCTGATGAAGACAAACTGATTAATCAAATCTTCCAGAATTGACCCCCCAATACATGTCACTTGATGAGTTAGTAAAGAAAGTTGAAGGTAACCCTTAGACTAATTTTTTCGTAGATGAATCAAGTCCTACACGTCAATATGATAGAATTTGGTCCAGAAAGAACACTGAAAATCAACCCCTCTCTGCACATGAGAAAAAGGAGTTATGTGACATGCTAAGAGATCATCTAGATGCCTTTTCTTGGAGTTATAAGGAAATGAAGAGAGTGTACCCTTAGGTGTGTACTCACCACATTTACATCAAGGAATGTTGCAAGCCAATGCACCAACCTCAAAGGATAATGAACCCAATCCTCAAAGATATAGCTAAAGAAGAATGACAAAAGTTGTTGGATGTAGGGTTCATTTACCCCATCTCAGATAGTGAGTGGGTGTCTCCTCTGGTTTTGGTCCCAAAGAATAATGGAAAATGGAGGATTTATGTGGACTACAGAGAGCTAAACAAAGCCACCAAAAAAGACCATTTCCCTCTACATTTCATTGAGCAAGTCTTGGATGGTATTGCAGGAAATAAGTTCTTCTCTTTCTTGGATGGATTCAGTGGTTACGATCAGATCCAGATCAGCCTAGACGACCATGATAAAACCACCTTGACTTGTACTCGAGGTACCTTTTCTTATAGGGTCCTTTCTTTTTAATTATTTAATTCCCCTACCACTTTTAAACGGGGCGTCCTAAGCATCTTTGCGGAGCTATTCTGAGACTTTGTAGAAATTTAAATGGATGATTTCACTCCCTATGGGTGTGATTTCCTAGAGGCTCTCTCTAACTTGGGGAAAGTATTAAAAAAATGCATTGAAATGAACTTATCCCTTAGTCTTGAGAAGTGTGAGTTCTTGATGAATGCAGGGACTATTCTAGGTCAGTCAATATCCCAGGAAGGATTGCAAGTCGACCCAAATAAAATTGCTATCATAAAGGGGGTCCCTATTCCTAACAATGTAAAATTTGAAATGAGAACTCATACTGTTACCCATTTTGTAGGGATAGCAAGAAAGTGACCCGGTTTTGAAAAGTGGTGATGCAGAACACGTGTTTTTTAGAACATAGTTTTTAGCACTATAATTTTTTTATGTATATTGTGTTTTAAAATGGTAATGTTTTTTATGCTAATTTAAAAAAGTGATAATTCTACACCAGGCCCTTTTTTAAAAGGTTTTTTTTTATCCTTTTATTTTCTAAGCATGAATGTAATAATTATTTTTTAAATTTAATAATTTTTGAAGTGTCGTTTTCTTTATATTTTTTTTTATTTTTTTTTTGTAGTGAGGTTTTTATTGTTTTGCATTTTTTAATTAGAGTCGATATTTTTGAAATTTCAATATTCACATATTTATACAATCGTTAATTAATTTTCATCCACATGAAATATTGTTTCTAAAAAAAATATTTTTTAACAATAGACAAAAAAAACATTTTTAACATAAATATAACTAAAAAACTACACGTTTTGATAATTTTTTGTTATAGTTGACATGTCAAAATCAAAATTTTTATATGAAAATTTTAACTAAAAATGGTTAAATAATAGTTTTTAATGAATTTCATGTCAAAAAAATAATAATAATTATATTTTTTTTCAAAAAATAATGATTAACTTAAAAACTAATGCGAAAATCGCATATTACAAATATTGAATGCATAACAAGCTTAATTGGGCGTATATTCTTCTCATAAAATGTCAAAATCAAAACATTACAAGTACAACTACTTAATAGTTACAAAAAATGAGCTTTATTTCCAAGCATAACTTAAATTTAATCAACAATGTCACATAATCCAAACTCTTCGTCCTCTAGAGTTTCATCAGTGTCTTCTTCCACAATATTGTCTGCTTCCTTTTGCTCATTTTCCTCTTCTAATGGATCTTTGATGTCTGTGAATCTCCCAATGTATGTCTTTCCAAACATTCCATGTAATGGTGGTTGGGGTTCCTTTGCCTTTTTTGCCACACGTGATTCACTAAAGTCCTAGACATTTATTCAACCTAATTTCTTGCATTGCATATGGAAGAAATTGAAGAGCATTAATTCTTCACTGAATGAAATTGCACTGTATTGGATCTTTTTTAATTGCAATGCAATTTCTTCCTTGTTGAAGGAAACACGCTAGTGTTGTACCTAATTATCAAGCACAAAAGAAATAATGAAGTAAATTAGTACAATGACATATTAATTAAAAAATAACATATTGAAATTCAATTCCATATAATAAAACTTACCTGAGCCAAAAAATAAATATAGAACCCAATCTCCTTCATTTGAACATATGTCTAGAAGATACTTAATCAATAATTGTGGTTTTTTATAAATGTTAACTATCTCTCCTTTTGCTTCGTTGTCTTCATATGTTAGTTTTCTCACAACAACATCATAATTCAGTATTTGGCTATGACTCTTTCCTTCTACCCGATTAAAAATCATAGACATATAGCTATCATCTTTTGCTCAACTATCAATATGAATGAACTCACAATCATTTATAAATTGTTCATCTTCATGTTAAGAAGATTTGAATTTTGCCTGTAACATGAAATAGTAAAAGTTCAATTAACTTGTACATAAATTAATTTTTCAACATTAATAAAATATACATTTTAAACGTCTTACCATGTAAGATGCATCCTTGAATTTGCTTTCCCCTTAAAGCTTGACAATATCATTGCCAATTTTGTGTCTGAATGAAATGTCACAAATCTACAAAATGGTGATGATGTGACATCTACAAATCTCGCAACCACTTTACTAAGAGCTTGATAAGTATAAGGGTCACTATGATAGTCAATGTTTGGAATATTGAAACCATGGGGAATATATGTAATAATTAGGGCATAATCCCTTTTAGATATGAGTTTAGCAATGTCTTCACAGTCACCTTGTATTACTTGATATTGAATAGTGTCTAGTCCATTCCAAATGAAATGAGCAAGAGTATGATCAAGTCAACATTCTTAATACATTGCTTCCTTAGTATTTCGATCTTTATTTTTTCAAGAAAGGCTTTGAAACTATTTGGTGCTCCATTATCATCCTTCTTCATCTTTTATAAAATAAACAAATATATGTGTAAGTTATAAATTAAAAATAGTACATAGATGAATAAAAATGAGTGTATAAATCAAGATACCTTTTTAAATGCAAGATAAAAAACTTTTAATGTTGATGTAGAATTTGAATCTAGATAGTTGCGTACAACATCATCCGAACTATCTTCATTCAACAATTTAACCATTTGTTCTTGGATTTTCATGTAAACTTTATGACTGCATAGATAAAGTAACAAAAGTTAATATAATGATATGTATAACAAATACTACCAAGAACAACATGTTTTATTTAGAAGAAAATTATAATCTAGAAATAAATAAAAATAATTCAAGAAACTTACTTTTGAAATTCCTTAGGCATTTCCTCCAATGATAATTCCCCTGACCTCGCATGAGATAATATTGTTTTGACAATTTTCTCATCTTTCACTCCTTGCATTGCTCTCCAAGGTGTGACAGTCATATCTTCTGGAAGCTGCTTCATTTCAGGAGCTGATTTACTGCTGCTACATATCAATGGCTTAAACTTTTTGACCTTCTGGTTTTTAATACCAATGTTTTCCCACATTCTAAAAATCTCATCAATCAACTTCCAAACATCTCCAATTCTAAATTCCAATTGGAAAATGTTATCAACACCTTTGAATAAATCATTGATTTTGTTGCCTTTTGCACCTTTTAAATTGGTTTTCTCTTCAATTTGATAGCCTATGTCCATACACCGTTCAGTTTGGAAATCTACAATAACATTTATCCTATCCCCACCACATTTTTCTTGAAATTCACTATGAATAAATCTAACCCTTTGGATGAAATTCATAGACATCCTATATTCATTATCTGAATTATGATTCCATGCCACTAACTTTTCTTCTGTATCTAATAAACCAACATAAATGATACATTTCATTGTTTCAAAATGTGGGTTATTAGGATATTCCTCCATCAATTGTCTTTGACCTTCTATAAAATGGTTCCCCCCAACCACATAATAATTGTATTCAAAACATTTTGACTTATCAAATGCTTCTTTATTTGGAACTTGAAGTGGATCAACAAGAAGCACATAACTAACCACATGAGCATATGGATTGTACCTCATCAATGTCTTCAAGTTGTGAACATGCAAATGATGTGGCTTTCTGACTTGATATTGACATTTTCCTTCACTTTCCATATAGGTTTGTCTAACATTAAGCTGAAATGTACGACCACCATCAATTAAGTTTCTCTTTGTCAAATTATGTCGAATGGCATTTTGTTTTGTCTTGATAATGCCATCCTCTAAATCAACTCCTGGTGTAATGATTCCTTTGCTTTCTTTTGAAGATTCACTAGGTTCTTGATTGCTAGTAATGACTACTTCAAAATCTTCAACTTTACTTTTCTTCATCATAACATTCTCAACAGATTTATTCTTGGGCATTGTTACTTTTGGTCTTTTACCACTCTTCTCAGTTCCAATGTCATCTTCAATAACGGCAACATATGCTTCATTGTCAGTTTCAACTTCATCGTCCTCAAAAGTAACTTGTCTACCCTTGCTAGATTTATCCACTAGAGTCATTTTTCTGATCCTTTGGATGTAGTTTTGTAGCATCATCAATTACTACATTTTGCTTGTTTTCCACATCTTCTTCTGACACTGAGTAAAAACTGTTGACAACTTTCATGATATCATACTCTATGAAATGAATTCCTTCCAACCTAATTAAACAACTTTCAACAAAATTTTGCCAAACAAAATATCATATGTCAATAAAAACAAAGCTAAAAAATATAGCGAGAAGCTTTCAAAAACGCAAAATACAAATATAAATAACAATACTTACGATGTTTTGTTTCATCTCATTTACAATTTGTTTACACAACTTTCTAGATACCTCTCTCATGTCATACAATGAACATGATAGTCGGTATTTAATCATTTCATGTGACTTGGGAGCTTTTGTAAATATGTAAAAAACTTCAGTGTCTGGTACTGAACACATATCTATGACTCTTCCTATCACCTCATAAATTCCATTATCATTCGGTATATCAATATATAAATATATATTCACATTTTGGCTTTCTCTTTCTTTCACATATCATATTCTTGATGGACATTTCACCTCTTTTGAATTCTTCAAGTATGAAATCATATTCTTATCATTTGAGGCACTTGAAATATTTGTATCCATGAGCTCAGGTGGAGTTTGTTCACCAATGTTTTTTGAAGATACACCTTTAAGAGTCTTTGGTCCAGAAATATTCGCATAAATCTTCTTTGGTGCCATTTTCCTAAAAAATAGAAGCACATAGATCAGTAAATAATAAAAACAAATTAACACATAGATCAGTAAATAATAAAAATAAATTAACAACGAAATTATATCATAAATTTTTAATTTGTATAATTAGATAATTGAAATTAAAAAAATATTAACACTAAGAAAATTGCCTGCCACCCCGTGGGCAAGTAGGCCACTGGGGTGGTGCAGGGGGAGGTTGTGGCAACAACTCCTACCATTTCTCCCCACATTGATCTCCTTCTCTATCTCTAATCTACACCTCAAGGGGAAGGCTGACGAGTAGATTGAAGACAAAGAAGGAGATCAATGGGGCGAGAAATGGTAGGAGTTATTGCCACAACCTCCCCTCACACCACCATGGTGGCCCGCCCGTCCATGTAGAGGCCGCCAGGGTGGTACGGGGGGCTGCCACAGCCTTCCCCCTACATCACTTAGATGGCTTGTTGGGCGAGGTGGCATGAGGGGGGCTATGGCAACAACTTCTACCATTTCTCCTGATATTGATCTCCTTCTCCGTCTTCAATCTACCCTTCATCATCCCCCTTGAGGGGTAGATTGAAGAAGGGGAAGGAGATCAATATTAGGAGAAATGGTAGAAGCCCCTCGACACCACCTCGCTCGTCCGTGGAGTGGTGGCCAATTCTGAGAATTGCCCAACCCCCGTGGGTGGACGGGCAGGCCGCCATGGTGGCACAGGATAGGGTTGCAACAGCTCCACACCGCACCACCCCGGCAGCCCGTCCACCCCCCTGGGGGTTGTTGCGTGATTCTTGAAATTGCCTAGCCACCCCTAGCGGGCGGTTGGGTGGGTGGGCATTGGGCAGGTGGGTGGGCGAGTAGGTAGGCATTGGGCAGACGAGCGAGTGGGCTAGCAGGTGAGTGGGTGGGTGAGCGGGTGGGCGTTGGGCAGGCGAGTGGGTAGGTAGATGGGTGAGAAACCCCGTGGGTGGGCGTAGGGAGGTGAGCAGAGGGTGTGCAGGGGGGGTGGCACCAGGTGGCAGCGTGGCGGGGGTAGGTGGCAGGTGGGCGAGCAATGGCAGATGGGGGGGGGCAACCCTACAGGTGTGGGCGGTCGTGAGCGGGTAGGCGATTGGGTGGGCAATGGCCTGAGCAGGCGTGCTGAGTCTGCACCGATGGTAGGTGGACGGAAAACAGGTGGGTACCGGTGGCAGGGCGGCGAGGTGAGTGCCGGGGGGCGAGTGGTCGGCGGATGGCGGAATGCAACCCCGGGTGGCGCTAGGCACAGCACGTGGGCACGGTGGGTCCACGCCCGGCGGGGTGTGGCGGAAGGCAACCCACGGTGGCACGGGGCAGGCGAGAGCGGGTGGGCACCCAATGGGTGGCTGGTTGGGTGGGGGCAGAGCAGGAGGGTGGGTGGGAAGGTGAGCAACCCCACATGTGGGCGTCAGGTGGGTGCGTGCCTAGTGGGTGGGCAGACGAGTGGGCGCCAGGTGGGCTGGCCGGCTAGCAACCCCACGGGTGGGCTGGCGGGCGGGCAACTCCACAGGTGGGCACCAGGCGAGCGAGTGGGTGAGTGGGCAAGAAGGGAATCGCCCAACCCCTGTGGTGGGTGGGTGAGCCACCAGGGTGGTACGATGTGGAGCTACCGCAACCCCACCCTGCACCACCATGGTGGCCCGCCAGTCTGCTCGTGGGGGTTGGGTGATTCTCGAAATATCCCACCACTCTGCGAACGGGCGGGGTGGTGTCGGGGGCCTTCTACCGTTTCTCCTGATATTGATCTCCTTCTCCATTTTTAATCTACCCCTCAAGGGGGATGCTGAGGGGCCCACCTCGACTATGGCACCCACCCCGTGCCACCCTGGTGGCCCTCTCACCCAGTTGTGGGGGTAGGGCGATTCCGAGAATTGCCCAAACCCTGCGGCCGAGCGGGTGGACCATCGGGGTGGCACAGGGTGGGCCTATGCACCCGCCCACCCACCTACCCGCCCACCCATGTGGCACCCACCCACCCGCTCGCTTGCTCAACACCCACCTGCCAATGCCCACTCGCCCCGCCTGCCAAACTCCTGCCCCACCCACCACTCACCGCCCAACACACCCGCGGAGTGCCTCTTCCCACCCACCACACACCCGTGTCACTCACGAGGTTGCCGCCCATGTTACCTGCCCACCCACCCGATGCCACTCGCATACCTACTCGCCCACCCACTACTCACCTGCCTAGCACCCACCCACGGTTGCACACCCGCCCACCCACCCGCTCGCCACCTGCCGCCCACCGCCTCCACCTGTACCCAACCACCCGCTCACTCGCTCCAATGTCCACGCGGAGGGTTGCCCACCCATGACCCCAGCCACCCACCCGCCCAACCGGCACCCACTTGGGGTTGCCACCTGCCCGCCTGCTGCATGCCACCCGAGGTGGTGGTGATTCTGAGAATCACCCAACCACCCCGTAGGGGGTAGAGGTGGGCGGAGTGGCAACCCCACAAGTGGAGTCGTGGGTGGGTGGGGGCCTCCACCTGCTTGGGGGTTGGGCATTAGAATCACCCAACTACCCTTGCAGGGTGGGTGGGCCACTGGATTGTCACAGGGTGGTGCTGTAGTGGCCACCCCACGCCACCCCGGCGGCCAACCCGCCCTCGGGGGGTGGCTAGACAATTCTGAGAATCACCCAGCTGCCTGGGGGGGTGGGCAGTCTTCCAAGGTGGCGTGGGGTGGGGCTATGGCGCCCACCCTACACCACCTCGATCGCCTACCCACCCACCCAGGGTGGCTGTTGGGCGATTCCTGGAATCGCCCAACAGCCCATCAGGCAGGTAGGCGGGCCGCCGTTTTGCCGCGGGGTGGGCCACCATCATGAGTTTTATCGGACCCACCATGCTCATGATTCTTCCACTTAGTCCTAATTCTAAGGACTATGAAAGCAACAGTGGTGATGAGCTTGATGACAAATTTCAAAAGAATGGAGTGTCACGTTGTCCACTTAGTCCTAATTCTAAGGACTATGAGAGCAACAATGATGAAGAGCATGATGGTGAAGTTCAAAATAATGGATTGTCACGATGTCCACTTAGTCCTAATTTTGAGGATTATAAGAGTAGCAGTGTTGAAGAGCATGATGACGAGTTTCAAAATAATGGAGTGTCACGGTGTCCACTTAGTCCTAATTCTAAGGACTATGAGAGTAGCAGCGATAAAGAGCATGGTAACGAATTTCAAAAGAATGGAGTGTCAAAGTGTCCACTTAGTCCTAATTCTAAGGACTATGAGAGTAGTAGTGATGAAGAGCATGATGATGAATTTCAAAAGTATCAAGTGTCACGGTGTCCAGTTAGTCCTAATTCTAAGGACTATGAGAGTAGCAGTGATGAAGAGAAGGATGATGAATTCCAAAAGATTGGAGTGTCACGGTGTCCACGTAGTCCTTATTCTAAGGACTATGAGATCAATAATGATGAAGCGCGTGATGATGAATTTCAAAAGAATGTAGTGTCACAGTGTCCTTTTACTCCTAATTCTAAGGATTATGAGAGCAGCAGTGATGAAGGACAGGATGATGCACTTAGTCCTAATTCTAATGAGTATAAAGGTAGCAGTGACAAATGATAGGATGTAGGGTCTTCAATAAGTAAACAGTCACATTTTCGACGTAGTCCTAATTCTATGGACTATGAGAGTAGCACTGACAATGCACATGAGGAAGAATATCCATTAAACATCAAGTCAAATTTTCCATTCAGTCCGAATTCTAAGGACTATGACAGTATCACTGAAGAAGGGGAAGATGAAGAATATCCTCTAAGTCAGTATTTGAAAAGCATAGCTGATAATAGTGTGGATAAAATTCCTCTTAATGATGGTGAAAATCCTTATACAAATGATGATCCAATGATGGAGATGTTGCTAAGAAATATTGTATCAAGGAGTAGGAGCAGACCTTTTTGCATCAATGCAAGATGTTCTAGTTATACAAGGGGTAGAGCAGAATATCTGATGAGAAGAAGTTCTATCAGCGTTCTCATTTCAAGTGAATGTTGCCAAAAATATTGCTTGAAACATATGGATTTAAAATTTTCATTAGAGAGTGGGAAGAGATATTTGTCAATGAACAAAAGCATGCAAAATTGATATTTAGTTGGGTGCATGCAATCTACATTGTTAGGTTATGAATATCATATTAGGACTTTATTTATCTATAGAAAATCTTTCAAAATGTTTCATTCGATTGGGAATTTTTGTCTCTCGAGAATTCAAGAAAATTTGGAAAAGGATCCCACATTTTATTCAGAAGTATGTCATAAAACACGGTTTGAGCCATTATCAAATACTACAATGTCATGGATGAAAGATTTCTTTTCAAAGCATGGAGAGTGTATGCTAAATAGAGAGACAATACATATTCCACATAATTTTCCAAGACAAGAAATCTACAACTTATACAAAGAATTTGCAGAAGGTGCCGAGGGACATGGCTGGTTTATAACATATCAATATTTTGTGAAGGTATGGAAGAAAGAATTCAACAACGTCCATATTCCTAAGAAGACAAGGATGGGGATTTGTAGTACATGTGCTTCTCTTAAATAAAAAAGGGACAAATGTGAAGGGTCAGAAAGAGGTAAGCATTTATAACTTTAACTTTTAAAATTGTATAGTCATCAACTATGAAAACATATTTCTTAATGGTTTTATTTTATGTTGTGTAGATTGAATTGAACTTCAGGAGCATCGCGAACAATAAACAAGCGAAAGGAAAAAGTTGTACAAGCATTGAAAGAAGTGTTATGATAATCCAAATAAATATTTGGGTTTGATAATTGATGGTATGTTCCAGAAGAAAACACTTTTACCATGTTTTGTTCGCACATCCAAAAATTTACAGGAGGAAATTTTTTTTCAGTATCACTTGGTCGATTGTATGGTCTTCAATGGGAAAATGTTGCCAAGGGTGTACTTCACAGCTCCAAATATTCATAATGATGCAAATCTGACCATAACCATAATTCATGATGTGCTTTCTCATTGGTCTGGGAAGCTTCCTAAAGTTTTGTAGCTACAATTGGACAACATTTGTCGTGAAAAGAAAAATCAGGTTTTTTTTGGATATATAAACATGCTTGTTGAATTGAGAAATTTTCAAAAGGTAAAGGTTGGTTTCTTTCTTGTTGGGCACACTCATGACCAAATTGAGCAGATGTTCAATCATTTTTCAGTCACATTGAGGAGGAAGGAAGTTGGGAGCTTGCCATCATTAATTAAATGTATTAAGAAATCATACATGCCAGAGCCTACTTTTGATGTGTTGGAAGAAACTGTTGACATGCGAAGGTTTATTCTGGGATCATATGGTGAGGGGAAATTCATTGAACAACTTAATGACATTAGCTTCCAACATAAATTTAGTATCAAAAAAATTGATGGGAAAACACTAATATAGGGCAAGAAGTATTCAACTATTGCAGAATGGGCACCATCATCATGTATGCATTTTTTGAAGTTCATTCCAGATCATCCAATATTTGCATCAAAAATATTGTTATTACAATTAGTTGGTGAAGTTCATAATGCACACAGGCAAAATAGAGATATAAATTATTCTGATTGCCTAGAACAAATTAAAAAATGTATTAGATATACATATGAGTACTTTGACATTGCCGATTTAGTTTGGTGGGAGTCATTTTTCAATAATCAAAGTAATATCATTTGAACAGTAACAAATGAAGATATACATTTGAAAAGTCCATTTATTTGGCCGCAAAATGTGTCGAATGAACATGAGAAAATAAACATTGTTGAACAGAAACAATCTCAAGGTATTATTAATTCTTCACAGACGAAGGAAAGAGATATGTATATTAGTTCCGGAGGATCTCGTGCACAATGTGAAGCCATGGAAGACCTTTACAGGGGTTCAGTATAGGATATTAAGGAGGGTTGCATGACTGCAGTGCTACCAGATGGAGATCCCAATGGCTGTCCATTCTGGGTTGCTAAAGCTATAAAGGTCTTTACAGAAAATGAGGATGTTACAAGTGTTGAAGTACATTGGTATGCCACAAATACACACCCATTGAATGGTGTGTATAAGCCAGAGATGGTAGTTGACAAAAAAAATGGTGGAAAGAGAAAAAAATGGTACAAATGTAAATCGCCGCCGCACAGACATATTAAAATTTGAGGATGTTGACATACTTTTTTATGACTTCAATTTAACAAAGAGAGGAACTATTCACTTCAAGATGATAGAGATTCTAAAAAGGTTGTTACCAGAAGGAATAGTGTTGAGATGGGAGTCTGCTGAAAATAGTTGTAGGTCTAGAAGAATTTTGAAACCTAAAATGGTGGGAATGCATGTGGAATCAGATGGGGCACTAGTTGATGAAAGAGAAGAATATGGAACATCTTCGCCAACATCTAGTCACTCATATGAAAATGTGAATTTTGATAGTGTGCAAGAAAATATGAGTTATTTTGAATAATTTTTTAAGACAATTTATATAACTGATGTATGCATTGTATCTTGAAATAAAATTTTTGATTTCCATATGGTGTTAAATGAGAAGTTATGAGGCATTTTTATGTTGTTGGATTATATGTCTTAATAATGATAATTTTAATTTTTTAAAATATCTACAATGCAACGTTAAATTAGATATATATTGTATGTTTTATTCAATATATATATAATTACTTTTGAATTCATTTAGTGATGTAATTTGTTCATAATGTCATGGCTTTTTAATTTTACAGTTGGAAAAATTTCAATTTCTTTTGTATCTAGCATGTTATGGTTGAGAACATGTTGAATTTATACTTAAGAAAAAAAATGATATTCTACAAAAAACATTACTGTGTTTTTTTCTTCATACACAACTTTGTTTGGCACATAAAAATTTGGTTTTACTAGCACTTTTTAAAAGTTTTGAGGATTGACCCTAAAAGAAAGTCATCATTCCAGTATCATCACTTTTTCGTTTTCAAGTTGTATTTTGCACGAAAATTTTGTTTTCACTACCATTTTTAAAACATGTTCAATATTGACCCTAAAAAGAAAAACCATCATTCCAGTATACACAGTTTTCATTTTTAGCACTATTTGTGATGTTTTTTCAGGGTTTTTTGGCCAGAGTTCCTATTTTGAGTTTATATTTCCCAATTCAAAGTTTACATTGCTTCCTCAAAAGCCGAGGGATGTCAGAAGTTTCTTTGACTTAGCTAGATACTATAGGAGATTCATAATGGACTTCAACAAAGTAGCATCACCTTTATTTGGACTATTAGCGAAGGACTCTGAATTTCTCTAGTCAAAAATCTTGTAAGAGGCCCTAGATACCCAAAAGGACAAGTTGACTAGTGCACCTATACTCCGAGGCCCAAATTGGGCTCTTCCTTTCCACGTACATGTTGGTGCCTCTAACAAAGCTATAGGATAAGTTCTAGGTCAAATAGATGACAAGTTACCTTATGTCGTTTGTTTCATCAACAAAAATTTGTCCAAGGCTGAATTGAACTATACTGTGACTGAAAAATAGCTCCTAGTTGTTGTCGATTCCTTGAATAAATTTAGGCATTGCATCACTGGTTACTAGACCTTCTTACATAATGACCATGTAGCTATTAAATATTTTATGAAAAGTCCTGATGTGAATGCCATAATTATTAGATAGTTGTTTTTATTACAGCATTTTGATCTAACTATCATTGATAAGCCTAGTAGAGAAAATGTAGTTGCAGATTTTTTGTCTAGAGTTGCTTTGCCTACAGGTGAGGAAGGAATGGTTGATGACCAATTGCTATATGAGCATTTATTTTCTATTTTATTTCTATCTCCATGGTTTATTGGCATAGCCAACTACTTAGTGGCTGCACAGTTCCCCTCCAAATCTATCCTCCAAGAAAAAGAGTAGAATTATAAGAAAGAGCGCACCATTCACTTGGATTGGGGGCAATATCTTCAAGCTATGCACAAATAAAATTCTTAGGAGATGTGCCAGGGAGGAGGAAGTCTTTGGCATCCTTTTGGTCTGACATGATGGGCCTTGTGGAGGTCACTTTGCAACCAAGAGGATAGTGTTCAAGGTATTGCAAGCTAACTACTACTGGTCCACTTTCCACCAAAATGCAAGAAGTATACTAGTCGATGTGACCAATGCCAAAGAATGGGGAAACCTACTCCCAAGGATGAAATTCCTTTGCAACCTCAAGTGACCCTTGAGCCATTTGAAAAGTGGGACATGGATTTCATTGGGTCCAATGATTCACCATCGGGGCAGAAAAAGTACATAATTGTGTGCGTTGATTACTTGACAAAGTGGGATGGAACCAAGGCTATCAAGGTAGCAAAAAAAGAGAAAGTGGTTGTGTTCTTAAGGGAGAATCTGTTTTACAAGTTTGAGTACCCTAGAGAGCTAGTCACTGATTAGTGCACTCAATTCACCTCACACCTGATTGAGAATATGTTGAGTCATCATAAGATCAAGCATAGGAAGTCAACTTCTTCCCATCCTTAGGCAGATGGATAAATAGAGGTTACCAACAGAGCATTGGAAGGCATTCTCACAAAGGTTGTGAGTAGAAGTAGGAAATATTGGGCTAACAGACTAGTGGAGGCCACTTGGGCCTATAATACAACCTGGAAGACAACCACTAGCTTCACCCCTTATGATTTTCTCTATGGGAAGAAGGCTTTAATCTCCATTGAGTTTGAGTACAACACTTTGAGAATGACAGCATAGTTGGATTTGGGTGTTACAAGGGTAGAACAAGAGAGGTGGCTCCAACTCAATGGTTTAGATGAATTTATTATGCAAGCCATCCTACACACAGAGGTGAGTCAAGTACAAAGAAAGTTTTGGCATGACAAAAACATCAAAGACAATTTTTTTCAAGAAGGTTCAAGTACTTCAAAGGAAAATTAATGACTAGGTGGATGGGTGCATATTTGATAGAGAAGTTCCATTACAATGGGGTTGTGCAAGTAAGGACCATTGATGAAGAAGGTATCCCCTTTCTAGTCAATGGATATAGATTGAAAGCATGTAAAATACCTCTGTCAAGGGAAGAGTTCATCAGTACCATCACTAAGGAAGTGAATGTGCTTGGAAATGTCTCAGCTTCCAGCTAAGAAAATTATTGAAGATTGTTTTATTTTTGAAAAAATAAAAAAAAAAAGAAAAGAAAAAATGATAAGGGACTTAGGTGAAAAGCTCTATGAGGCACTTGAGGCCAAATTTTGGGTTGAAAACCTTGAGGCAATGCAAGAGTATAAAAAAGGGGAAAAATAAAAATCTCCCTGGGTGAAAACCTCCCTTGAGGTTCCTAGGGTAGGAAAATATGTTGAAAAATTCCTTTGAGGTGACTTTTGTGTCTTTCAAAAAGAAAACTAGGAAATAGAGGAGAAAAAAAAAATAATATGGAAGGGACCTCAAACCTGCCCACTAATAAAATTCTGTGATTTTTGTAGGGTTTTAAAGGGAATAGAGGACAGATATTTTAGAGGAAATCAAGCCAAGAAATACCCCATTCTTTCTTCATTAACTTCATATCTCCCATTCTTACCATGTCTCCATCATCCATCCTCACTTTTAGGCATCAAAAAATAGTTTGGAGGCAATTTTCCGACTTCTACAAGATTTTCTGTATTTACTAGAGGAGTTTCCTGTAGTACTACAAGATGTCTTGAAACTCTACAGGAATGAAATTCCAGTTGGGATGTGATGATGTAGGCCTGTTCTAGGTTGAAATAGGGGACCATACACCTCACCACCTCTCACCCAACGCAAGGTCATGACCATACCACCCTTTGTGTCCATCAAAAACCACTCTGAAAAATAAAAAATATAAAAAAGATATACCAAAACTAAAATGTCCAAGGGCCATGCCATCATTTTTCTCACTCACCTACCATTCCATCTCCCCCATTTACATCCTTTCCACTCCTACATCACCACCCATTCCTCATCCAAGTGAAAAAAAAAGCAAAAAAATGATGAAAAAAGCAACTACAGGAAATCCTGTAGCAACTTGTTCGTTCAAAGCAGCAACTCTCCATGCACTCTCCTTCAGTACCAAGGCAAGATAATAGGTCCAGCACCCCTACAAACACTATGACTCCCATCCATAGCTTAGAAATATAAAAAAAAATATCAAGTAGCTACACACAACAATAAAGAGGACAACCACATCAATAGGAAGAAATACACAGAAAAAATTACCAAGGAAAAGCACTTGAACAAAAAGAAGCACAGCTAAGCCATCCTCCAACTTGAAACAACAAAGCAAAGGACGAAACATGTATGGCACCTCATTCGAATTCTTCCCTAGCTATGATATAGTAGCCTGGAGTGCACACCGATGGTATTATCAACACAACCTCCGATGCTTCTGTAAAACAACACAGTGGTCAAATTGCCCAGATGTCAGTGGACCCCTTTACCAAATCGACTGCTCTTCCTACCACCATGATAAACTCTGTGTAGTCTACAAAAAATCCTGGTGGTAAGAACAAGAAGAATAAGAAATTGAATGCTCCTTCTGAAGAGCAGTCAACAAAGCAACAAAACCAAACGCAGAAGGTTGTTGCACCCTCTGACAATGGAAAGGATAAGCCTACCAGATTCCCTTGCAAAATCTATGCCAAATACTACTTGCCTTATTGTTTCCCGTGTCTTCAGGAATGCATAGATTTCATTGCTAAAAAGGACACTGGAAGGACCCCTGTTGTCTTGAATAATCCTTTCCCTGCTCAGCAGCAACAATACCTTATTGTAAACCAACTGCAACCCCTGCAAGGGGGAAATGGTGGTTCGCAACATCCTTCAGTTGGTGAAGGATCCTCTACCGTTTACACCTTGGAAATGGTAGATCTACAAACCAAATCCAAATTTTATGGAGCTACTATCGCTCATGCAAAGGAACCCTCCTCAAGTCAAAACCCACTATTGCCTAACGATATTCATATTGAAAGGTCGGTTGCTGACCTTGTGATTTACCCCCTTAAAGGGGCAGTTCGATGCATAATGCACAATACACCTGCACATGCCACCCAAAACTACAACGTTATAGAAGACTTGGCACAAGTGTCGTCGGCTATGTCAGTGCTTGAAGTAATACAATCCTGTCCAACACAAAGGAAAGATTTGATTTCAGCTATTGGTGGTATCGACCCTTACGATTCCATGCTTGCAATTTTTGACATGAAAAAATGTAAACCTCCCCTTTTTCACCAGCTTGCATTTCAGGTGCAAATCATTTTGAAAGGTAAAGGAATACATAGAACTGTCAGACAAAGATGTGTCTACCTATGTAATGTTGGCTCGATTTGGTTTCTCGAACCCTATCCCTGCCATCAAATTCCCTTGAAGCTTTTGACAAACACATTTTCATCCCAAAAGCTTACCAAGCTAGCTATCCCATCACCTTGTATGGGAAAATAGTAATGGTGGACATCGAAGTTGTAGATAAAAAGCTCAACTATAATCGCTTGTTGGGTTGTAGTTAGACTTATGCCATTACTTCCATTGTGTCTACTATCTTTTGCATCATCCTATTTCCATTGGATGAAAAGGTAGTCACAGTGGACCAGCTATCCTTTTACACCCCTGGTTATTCCCTATTACCAAGCGGCTCTATACCCTTAATGGATGTTGTACTTGACTCTTATGTCAGTATTAGCACCAGTCTACTAAAGGGCTCTTCCCCAATGGGTTGTTTCCCTCTTCTGCCACTAGCGGTTCCACAGATGATCAATATGGTTTCATCCATTCCTCATGAACCGATCAATCCTTGGATCCTAACGGCCCCTTCAAAAATTAACACTTACGGAGAACAAATGCCACTGTCACCAGCTGAATTGGCCTACCAAGCCATTCAATCTACATCCAAGTCTTTGGTCACTTTGGTCACGCCCAATGGTACCACTGCCCCTCCCATAACTGCTCCTTCTTTGGATCCCCTCAATCAAGTCCTACCTACGGACGAAGTTATTAGAGAGATCATGAGTTTAAAAGAGTGACCTTGAGAGGATTCGCACCATCGTGTTTTGATATCTGATTTAGACATGATGCCTCTTCAAATCCTGTCACCTAACGCACCTGAAATGATTTCCTCACCATATACGACTATCCAAACTTTGGACTCAGAAGGAAACATGGGAAATATTTCAAAGACATTGCTCATTGATATTTTTGTCACGACAGGCATCATGGAAAAAATCCTGGTTGGAGAAAAATGCAATCCTAAGGAAATTGCAAGCTTCACCTGCCTTTTTAAGGAATTCAGCAATGTTTTTGCTTGGTCTTACGAGGAAATTCCCGACATCGATCCGTCTATTTTCAAGCATTAGATCAAGATATATGACAATGCTAAACCTATCCACCAAAGGCTTTGAATAGTCCACTCCCGCAAAACAACACCCATCAAAATTGAGGTGGAAATTTTTTTACGTGTTGGTTTCATCTATCCCATTCCCTTAACAGAATGGGTTTCCAATCTAGTTCCCATCGATAAGAAACAAGAAACCATCCGCATATGTGTCGAATATCAAGACTTGAACGTTGCATGTCTGAAGGATAATTATTCAACACTGTTCATCGACCAAATCATCGATGACTGCACCTGTTGTGAATCATTTTCATTCATGGATGGATTCTCAGGTTACAACCAGATTGCTATAAAACCTAAAGACCAACACAAAACCGCCTCCCTTTTCCCATGGGGAATTTTTTCCTATCAAAAACTCCCATTCAGTTTAAATAATTCTAGGGAAACATTTCAAAGGGCCATGGACTACACATTTCACAATATTAGACATATCACTCAAGCTTACTTGGATGACCTTCCAGCCCATTCCAAGCAGTGAGCGCAACACCTATATCATTTAAAAGCTACCTTTCTTAGGTGACGGTTTTATAACATATGTTTGAATCCACATAAATGCATTTTCTTTATCAAGTCTAGATGCTTACTTGGATACATTGTCTCCAAGTACGGGATTAGGGTTGATCCTGATAAGGTAAAGGAAATTACTCAATTTCTTGAACCAAAATCCATTCTGCAGCTCCAACGCTTGTAAGGAAAAGCAAACTTTTTATGACAGTTCATTGTAAACTATGATGAGTTGACAAAAGGATTTATGCACCTATTTAAGAAGGGGGTAGCATATATGTGGGATGATCAAGCTCAACTATCATTTAATGCCTTGAAAAGGGCACTTATATCAACCCCACTCCTTAGCGCTCCTAATCATGGGCGGGACATTCTTCTATACATGGTAGCCTCACCATCCTCTCTAGGAATGGTATTGGTTCAAACTCATGATGACAAAAATGAGCATGTAATATATTATTTTTCGAAAGGCTTGGCTGGGCCCAAACTCAAATATTCACATCGGGAAAAGCTATCCTTAGAAGTTGTCTTTGCTATCAACCGCTTCCGAAATTACATACCGTTGTGATAGACTACTATCATCGCCTTGGAGAATCCCATGAGACACATTTTGTCTCGTCAACTAATTGGAGGGAAATATTAAAAATCGATCATGATCCTCCAACAATTTGATTTGGTTTTTTCTTCACCACATTGCTTTAGGGATAGAGGGGTTACCTATGTCCGCAGAGGGAACTTTCCTATGTCACAAGTTGGCGACCATACTGGGGATCTTGTCTTTTGTATTTTGTGTTGATTGGTTTTGTTTGTTTATTGTCTACCTCATTGTTTGGGTACCATTATCTATTCTAGAAGTTGTTAGAATACTCCTATAGTCTTCCCACTCTCATGAGTAATAGATCTGGCCTTCCCTCAACCGAGCTTTTGTTTTTTGCCTTTGATCTAAGGTCAACATTGTTTATTTTCTGATAGTTGCGAAGTAGTCACATCCGCACTGTCTTTTGGGTTGCGCCTTTTACTATATAGTGCAATTCAATTGTCTAATAGTCACGATGAGTCTTGAAATCAGCTCGGTGTAGCTAACTAATGTACTTTCGTGATGACATCACAAAGTGCTTAGTTAGAGGGGTGCGATGATTTATTGTCGGTGCATGTTGCTAGTTTTATACTTGCGACAATTCCTGTAAGTTTCAATTTTTGAATTTTGTTTGTTGATTATCTAGTGTGTTCTATCCTCTAAGCTTGTTTCTTACCTCTTTATTGTATCAGAAGTGTTGGTTGTTAGGATTTTTGATTTCGGGTTTCAAGTATTTTGAAATCCTTCCTCCTGAACGGGGTAACCTAAATGCCTTAGGGTTTCTTGAATGATTGGTTTTCTTAGGTCACTCATTCATTAGGATTTCTAGACTCTGCTTGGTTCAATCTCCAACTTTGCTTGAGGCTTCTTCCTATTCATTGTTTTTCATATTCCTGATGGGTATGTGACTTTTGGTTACCAAAATTTCATGTCTTTTTTGTGTGGTTTCCTTCCTTCACTTGGCATAGATTACATTGTTTCCCGGTCAGTGAGACAACTTTGCAGTTTTGCAAAATGAAATATCTCCTTAGTCTTGAGTCTTTGATTAATTTTTGCATGTAGTTTCTTATCATTTATTTGAAAAAATAAAAAATTGCATTAATCTTGTATTAAGATTTGAAAGACGAATTTTGCGTTAGTAGATTCTTGAGATTAAGACATTGAAAAGCAAAAAGTCTGTTTCTCATTTTTTTTCGATTGCTTGCAAGTTTGAGTAAATGGTAGAAGTATTCCTTTTTCCTTGGTTGGTTTAATTTATTTCCATTCAAATTTTGTGCATTGAACCTCTCACTCTTCTTTAGTTAGTTGTTCATTGAAAAGAAATGGTTTCTTTTCTCATATACTTGCATTCTAGGAGCTTTTGAAGATACATTCGGTAGGGCCTTGGAACTGAGATCTAATTTGAGATTAACTGTTAAAATCTATTGAATTAACCTAAGTAATCATTGAAACCTAATGCTCACATATCTATAGCTCTAGGCTAGAGACGTGTTTCAACGTCGTTAAACCTAGTTGCTATTGTTTTCACTAAGTTTGGGTGATTCCTCCTTTTGTGATTCAATAGATACTAGTAGGGTTTTTGGTCCCTATACCGTCACGTATATGCTGGGAGAACCCACTAGGTTATCATCCTATTATCCATAGGAAGTTGAGTCTACCACCTTATGAATTGTGATGTACCAAACACAACATTTGGGAAGATTGACTGTCGTACATGAAGTCCTTGGTCATTTCTCTTTCATTTTCTTACCAAGGTGTATATGCAGTTTTACGATTTCTCTGGTACACCTTTTGACTAGAATTCCAGACCAGTACTTTCATTCCTATTTTACTCTTTAAAATTAACAAGATCATCCAAGTGCTTGTCCTTTCGAGCTTGTTTCCAATCGAAAGCGATAGAGTCACCTTTCATCCCTTTCTCGACTCTTAAAACATGAAAAGGCAAATTTTTGTTTTAGTGCTCTAAAATTAACTTCCCACGGAATATTCTTGGTAAAAGTTGACTTCCTTAGTAATTCTCTAAAGTCAATTCCAATGAAAATGGTTCCGGAGTCCACTAGTCAAGGGTTCCCCTCGGCAAGGAATCCTAGTCCTTTTCCTTCCTTTGGAAGCGCTGGTGCTCCTTATATGGCAACGTTGTCCCTCCCTGGGTTAACCATTGGTTTACCTATCTGGTTATTTTTTACCTCAGTGATATCAAGTGTGTCAACTCCTCCCTTGATGTCTCCTTCATTCGAATTGTAGCATGATGATTTTAAGGCTGACCCCTCACCTTCTTCCCCTATTTCTTCACCTTCCTCTTCTACTTTGCCTAGTGAAAGTTTCAAATCTAGTAACCAAGAAGTTAAGAAGAAGCCAAAAGAAGACAAAGAAGAATAAATTAGCTAAGAAAGGGCTGACCATGTGGCAATTGCTTCAAATGCACCTTGTTATCACCTGGATTGGACCTCGGTCTGAAGGAAGGCAATGCCAGGGTAACCACAAACCACACTTAGCCAAGTAGCTAGCCCTACTAGGCCGAGAGAGTGCTCTCCCTGTAAGGATCTTAGCCAAGATGACTGGATCAGGAAAAGGATATTAGGGTAGGTATAGTGGCACAAAGTTTGATTTGATTTTGAAGGGGGTTTTCTAGATCAGGAGGATCTAGATATTTAGGGCTAGGGAATTAGGTAAAAATTGTAGGGTGTTCAATGGGGCAAGGTAGGCATAAGGTTTAGCACTCTAGGGCTTGATGGATGAGGTTTTTTAAGATTGATGAGAAAACATATAATGGTGAATATTTCCCTAAAGCAGAGCAATGATGTTATGAATTCTGCCTATCAACTTGAAAACATTCACTTAGAAGAAATTAAATGACTAATGAAGTAAACAAAACATATTAACATATGATCACAAGAGAAGAAACTAAACTAAAATCCATACCACATGGATCCCAAAGAAATAGCTACATTTTTTATTAATCTCCTGCTAAACTGCTACAAAATTATGTACAATCAAGGCATCAACGTCCAGCTGAGTCCAACCCTTTACAATGAGAAAGAAGAAGAAGATATAGGCATTGATTCAACCTACTCCCATCCTCAGGGGTCAAATCCCTAATATGAGAAGCTAATCTAACCAACACTAAAGAATAAGTAGGAATATAGGCATCTTAACAACTTGCCTTTAAAAGTGCAAAATTGATTCATTTGAGCTCAAATTGACTTTTATGTAATGAATCTACCCTCTACTACTAATTATCCATCATGTTTACATGCCAAGTAATCATTTAAAATGGTAAAACATCCCCCATGAGAGAAAATCCATGAACACAGTGAAAACAAATGGAAAAATAGCCATCCTATGCAAATTTGCCCCAAGCTCAGTGCCATTGGCCCAACACGCAACTCCACTTTCAGGTTCCTTTCAAAGGACTTCCCAAAATCCAAGCGCATTGGAAAGTTATTCAAGTCTAGTTTCCAAAAAACCTATAATTTGTTCATATTAAGCTCATTTGGCCCCTCAAAACGTGATTCTCCCATGAATACCTGTGTGTCCAAAAAGTGGCACAAAGGTCATTTTTAGGGTGTTTTTGACCTTTTGGTGGACTTGTTCCACCCCAAAACTTAGCTAATCCATAGTTGGATGTACTAATCACTCTGGATCCAAAAATGCAAGCCATTTGTATATTAGATGCCCCTAGTGGTGTTGTGCATTGAGCCAGATTTTCTGTGTGTGCAATTTCCAAAATTTGCCAAAAGCAAAATCTCCTCCAAACCTGACCAAAATTGGTGAGCAGCACCACCATCAAGCATCTTGATGAGCCAAGGAAGATTTAGCAAGCAACCTAAGCCTATCCTCCTATTTTTTTCCCTTTAGAGCCCACCTTAGCCTAGCTTTCATCTTTTTCACCCTCATGTTGCAAATTTTGTTTCAAGTCCTGCAATGGTAGGCCATGTGCTTGATCATCTGGTTGTCCCTATTGGCCTTCTACAATAGCTTCTCTAGGTGAAAATTGACTCTCTCAAGTCAAGTCTCTCTATCATCCTAAATTTCCATCTCAATAGGAGACAAAGCGACTTGTGCCTCCTTGCCACCTTGTCATTTTACCTTGAGAAGTTCCAACTCCATGAGGAACTTCTTGTCACTCAACTGCTTGTTCTCTTGTTCCACATATGTGCTGAGATACTTGGCCCTCTCCAAATTGTCCATTAATGCTTAGACTTGAGCCTGCTTTTCCTATATGATGATGTCTTTTATTGTTTCTTCATCCTAAGCCTCTAAGCCAATTATTTCCATGCCATGATGAGTACAATGCTACTTCGGCTCATCATGCTCTATCAAATCAAAGTATCTCTCTTTCTCCACATCATCAAAAACTTTCCTCTGACATATTTTCTTTCCCTTTATGCAACTACTGCATATGTACCTACTGTGTTAATGAAGAAAGCAAAGACCCTTCCACATCCTGCGGAGCTAGCATTTCCTATGAGTCGATGAAAAGGGCAAGGTCCCTTCCACATCCTATGGAGAAAACACTTGCCTTTCAGCTGGAAACAATCTCCTTGTGCCCCTTTGATATGTCATGTAAGTCCCGGGCACTTTGGTAGCTCTAATCTCTTTGGCCTTCTCATTTGTTTTCACCTGAGCACTACTAGAAGGTCCTCCTGATTCTTGGGACACTAGTGGAGGAATTTGAGGACCCCTAAAGATGTCATGAGCAATAAATGTCTCCCCTATCCATGTTTTCAAGTTTTAAGGCTATGCACTCCTAGAAAAGTGATGGAGGGAGTGAGCAAGAGTGATTAGGAATAAGGGAAGGGGAGGTGATCTTGTGAGGTATTTAGTGGACTAGGTAAACATGAAAATGAGTGGGAGGGTATGAACTATGAAAATGAGGGAGAGGGGCTAGGGTTTTAGGGTATTTCATTGGGAATGAAGGAAAAAAGGGATATGGAGAGTTATGGAGTGATATAGGGGAGGGGTTCAGGGATTTAGTGATAACTGGTGGGAAAAATAGAGGGGGCTAGAGTTTCTAGAATGTCATGGTGGGATAAACTAGGGTTTCATATTTGGCATGGCAAATTCCTTTAAACCCTACAATTGCAACTTTGATTATGAGGTAGAGGGAGTGCACTTGTTTGAGAGATGAGAGGGTTGTTTGGAAGTTTTTATGAAGTTTGGAGGCTTTTTGGTCTTTTTGCTCATTGTGCAACAACAACCACAAATGCACAGTGCCACCTCTCAACGTGCGAGACAGTGTAAATTTGCACTGTGGAAAGCTCTATACACACAGCATCAAGCCCATACACACAACACCACCCCCTATATGTGCAATGCCACTTCAAGCAAACTATTGATTGCCTTCCTGATGTCCAAATTGAGTGTGGGGTAGCTCGTTGGATATCTTGTCTAGTCTACTTTCCAGAAAATCTTGAACTTTTCAATTTGGAGCTCGTTTTCCCTATCAGAAGCTCAACCTCCCAACACTTGTCAAAATGTGCAGAATGAGGATGCCAAAATGCAGTGTTGTTTTATTCAACTTTTGGAGGTATTCCTCAACTCCAAATTGAGTACATGATAGATCATTGGAAATCTCTCTGTGTCTAGTTATCATTTGACTCATCAATCAAATGATTGGGTCACTCTAGCTAGGAAAATGCTTGATTTTCCCAATGTGACTCCAGAAGTGCATCAACTCTCCCGAGGCAAATGATGTTTTGGAAATTTCACCCAAACCATGAGACCTGTGTAAAAATTGAAGGAGCTTTTCATTGTTGGGTCTATTATTGGAAAAACCTCTCTCACCTTTATCAAATTCATATTTTATCTCTCAGGAAAATTATTTGAATAAAACCTATCGTGATGTGCAGAACAAGGGATTTGTAGAAATGAAGGGAAATGAAGGGGATGAGGGGCTTATAGTTTCTTGAAAAGACTTTAGGAAGTAGGGAGGGATGTTAGAAAGCAGCGAAAAGTGGAATTTCAAGGATTGTGTGAGATTGGGTCCAAAAGGGAAAAACATAGGCCTAACCTAGAAAAGTGTCAAATTGTAGCAATAGGCTAGGGTTTGTGGGAAAATGATGAATTTGAGGGATATTAATGATGGGAAGTGTTTAAGAAGGTATATTAAGGATAGGGGAAGGTGTATGAGCATCAGGATACAAGTTTTGTTGATGATTTGACCATCCAAAAAAATTACCTTCAAAACCCTAAGAGAGGGAAATGAGCCTTACCTAAGCACAATTGAAGCACACACAAGGTGTAAAATGACCCATTGGAACTTGAAATAATGATGACAACTCTTTGAATGATGGTACACTTAGCCGAATGGTGACATAGACAAATACTTGGAAAACTTAGGAAGGAGTGAAAACAATCTTAGACCTAATACCTAGTGACCAAATTTTACTGGAAGACTTACTGAAATGACAAAATTCAACTTTGACACCCTAAGACCACTTTGTAAGAGCATGATTGATCACTGGTGGAAGGCTGCAAATACTGACACTAACATTGGCTCCATTGGGGATGGTAGCTCCTTGGAGGTTCCAAGAACACCGTAGACCAAATAGCCTTATCCATTGGGCATGGAGTAGAAAGAAACTCAATCTAAAATACGTGATTGAGTACTGATGACTCAAAGACACAAATTTACTTTTACTCAACTAAAAACTAACTTGATACTAAAACACAACTGAAAAACTAGAAAAGATGCTCAAAATGGAGCTTATTCAATAAAACCTATTCTAACTATTCCATTCATCACCTTATCAAGTGAAATTAAATAACCAATGTAACCAAGTAAGCATTCTGGCTATTGTTTGAATTATTCGCAAGTGTTTGTTTATGAGCAAGAATAGAGAACTATTGAAATGAAACTCCCATGAAAACTTTTAAATAGATCCAAATTTTCCCAGATTGAATAATATGGATTCTCTATCTAACTCCAAAAATACTGCATGAGGATCTTGAAATTCATGTGCACTGGGACTTAGCTCATCCAATCGATTACTTTTCTTCTCCTCATACCATGAATGCAAACCTTCATCTAATATTTGTGATGAGACTCCTGTTGAAAATGACAAAGAAACCGGCTGCCAGATCAAGTTTGTATCAATTGTTTTTTCAAGTTCACAGTTAGCTAATGGAGAAGGATTTGGACTACAGATATCATCCAACATGTCAGCTATTGGATCATGAAAAACTTGAAAAGATTGTTGCAATCCATTTTCTATTGGTTCCAATGAGATTGCATGATTTTCTATAGGTTGCTCATCCTTTATTGAAGATATACTATGCAAATTTTCCTTCAAAAAATGAAATGATTCAAAACATAATGGTACGGAATCATCTTGCATCATTTGATCATATATTCTAGCTTCCAAGTCTTCATCTGTAGCCTGACATTCAATGGAATTTGGGGGCTATAAATCTAGATATGAGAATTCTTGAACAAGGATTTCACTTCCCTCTAGATGGTCAACATAAAAACTTATCGATGACTGATTTCTGATTGCACGAAAGTTGTCTCTAATGAACTGAAATGAAGTAAAATAGGCAAAAATCCTTCAATTCAAAATTTTCTGCACTTTCATCCTCACTTCCATAGCTGATATGCAATAGTTGATCACTGTATTTGAGCTGCTGAAATTGAACTCCCCCCTTCCACAAACTAGCTGTTGATTTCTCTGCAAGACTAGCTTCTATTCGAAGAACGTAATCATCAGCATATTGATCAAAATTAGGGAAATCATCAGTATAAAACACTTCATCAAGCATACATGTTAGATCAATAGATCTCTCCTCTTAAAGTTGATCTATAAAACAATCATTATCAAATCTATGACAACTGGGATAAGAAAGGAAATGTTTTGGATCAACCACTTATTTTTCTTCAGTCAACAAGCCATGGTCTTAAACATCATACTCATTCCTTGTGCTGATATTTTGCATCATCTCTTCCACTGAACTTACCAAAATTTCAAGCTTTACCTCTAAAGATGTCAATTCCTCTGTATCTATGTTCTTCCTCTCTTCTTCCTTCAACTTTTCCATTCTAATCAGCAGATTAGCCTTTACGTCTACTGCATTATTTTCCATCTCTTCAAGTGTTGCAAGGTTCCTTTCCCTCAGCTAAAACTCCATTTCTAGATCAAAGGCTTCTAGGTGGCGTAAGAGAGCCGATCCAGGAGGAGGCCTTATATTAGCAGACATTGAAAAATAGACTTGGTTAAACCTGGTAGAAAACATTTGTACTATCTCCCTTGGCAGTCTTTTCAGCTAGTTATACTCTTCTAGAATCAAGAGAGGGTTTTGTTTAGCCACCCACTTGTTGAGGAAAACATCGACGAACTGTTGGAAATCTTAGATGCTCACATGAAGCAGGGTTTTGAACCAACTCTTGACTTTGCCTTGCAAAGAATGAGAAAAAAGCCTAATCCTGAGATCCTCTTCATCAACTTCAAAAATGTCAAGAAAAGACTCAAATTTCAGTACATATCTCTTAGCAGTAATGTTGTCACATTCACCATCAAATCTTGCTAGATATAGGTAATGTTTTTTAGGGAAAACATGGGATACAAGAGATAAAATCAGAGGCTTGTATCTATTTGGAATTTTACAAGGTATAGGAGTATATGCAAAAGCTGTAGAATTATTCTTGATCTCTTGAGGCTATTCAGTTTGAAGACAGTCATCATAAGATTCAGAAGAAGGGTCTTGATCAAGATCAAAGGCATGCGAATATTTTGTATTCACAATCTTCAAAGGGAAGGAATCACATGTAGGTCTAGGATATTTTCTCAAATATAGTGTACTTTGTAAAGCCTTCTTGACATTCTCAGGAAAAGAGAAGAAATAATTTATAACAAAGAATGTAATGTCTTGGATGAAATTCCAACTTTGAATACCTGATATTTCCATATTGTCCTTTCATGTTTTTGATAGTTGGGTTCATCCTCTAGTGGATTCCTTGGATCTGATCTCGAAACTGATTTGGAGTCGTTAGGTGAATGATTTCATCATTTTGGTGTCTGATCATTGTCCATCATAAACAATGGGATCTGAACTTGATACATTTTACTGAGGAACATATAACTACATCCCCAGTATGGTCGTCACTATGTTATCACCTGGATTGAACCTTAGGCTGAAGGAAGGCAATGCCAGGGTAACCACAAACCACGCTTAGCCAAGTAGATAGCCCTAGTAGGCCAGAAGAGGGCTCTCTCTGTAAGGATCTTAGCCAAGATGATTGGATCAGGAAAAGGATATTAGGCTAGGTATAGTAGAACAAATTTTGATTTGATTTTTAAGGGGTTTTGCTGGATCAGGAAGAGACAGATAGTTAGGGCTAGGCAATTAGGTCAAAATTGTAGGGTGTTCAATGGGGCAAGGTAGGCATAAGGTTTAACACTCTAGGGCTTGATGGGTGAGGTGTTTTATGACTGGTGGGAAGCTAGGAAGAGCATGTGATTACCATGGATCCTTCCTAGACTATAGAAAACATATGATGGTGAATATTTCCCCAAAGCAGAGTAGTGATGTTATGAATTCTACCTATCAACTTGAAAACATTCACTTAGAAGAAATGAAATGATTAATGAAGTACACAAAACATATTAACATATGATCACAAAAGAAGAAACTAAACTAAACTCCATACCATATGGATCCCAAAGAAATAGCTGCAATTTTTATTAATCTCCTACTAAACTGCTACAAAATGATGTACAATCAATGCATCAACGTCCAGCTGACTCCAACCCTTTACAATGAGAATGAAGAAGAAGATATAGGAATTGTTTTAACCTCCTCCCATCCTCAGGGGTTGAATCCCTAAGATCAGGAACTAATCTAACCAACATTGAACAACAAACAGGAATATAGGCATCTTAATAACTTGTCTCTAAAAGTGAAAAATTGATTCATTTGAGCTCAAATTGACTTTTAATGTAATGAATCTACCCTCTACTACTATTTATCCATCATATTTACATGCCAAGTCATCATTTACAATGATAAAACATCCGCCATGAGATAAAATCCATGAACACAGTAAAAAAAAAAATGGAAAGATAGCCATCCTGTGCAAATTTGGCCTACGCGCAATGCCACTAGCCCAAGCCGTAACACCACTTTCAATTCCCTTTTGGAGGCCTTCCTGCCATCCAAATTGAGCTCATGATAGCTCAATGGAAATTTCTTCAAGTATAATTTCCAAAACACCTTGAATTTCTTCATTTTAAGCTCATTTGGCCCCTCAAAACTTGATTCTCCCAAGACTGCTTCTTTGTGTCCAAAAATTGGCAGAAAGGTCATTTTTAGGGTGTTTTTTGACCTTTTGGTGGACCAATTCTGCCCCAAAAACTTAGAAAATACATAAGGGGCATGTACTCATTGCTTTGAATCCAAAAATTCAAGCCATTTGTGAATTGGGTTCCCCTAGAAAAAGAGCAACACCAGTGGCGCTGCGCGTTGGGCTAGATTCTCTGTGTGTGCAATATCCAAAATTTGCCAAAAGCAAAATCTCCTCCAAACTAGACCAAAATTGGTGAGCAGCACCACCGTCAAGAATCGTGATGATCTAAGGAAGCTTCAGCAAGAAACCTAAGTCTATCCTCATCTTTTTTTTTTCTTTAGAGCCTGCCTTAGCCTAGCTTTCATCTTTTTGACCCTCATGTTGCAAATTTTGTTTCGGGTCTTGTAATGGTAGGCCATGTGCCTGATCATTTGGCTGTCCCTATTTTCCTTTTGCAACAACTTCTTTAGGTCCAAATTGACTCTATCAATCCATATCTCTCTATCATCCTCAATTTCCGTCTCTATAGGAGACGAAGTGACCGATGCCTCCTTGTCACCTTGTCGTTTTACCTTGAGAAGTTCTAGCTCCATGAGGACTTGCTTGTCACTCAACTACTTGTTCTCTTGTTCCAAATATGTGATAACATACTTGGCCCTCTCCAAATTTTCCATCAATTCTTGGACTTGAGCCTCCTTTTCCTATATGATGATGCCCTTTATTGTTTCTTCATCTTGAGCCTCTAAGTCAATTATTTCAATGCCATGATGAGTATAATTCTACTCCGGCTCATCATGCTCTATCAAATCAAAGTCTCTCTCTTTCTCCTCATTATCAAAACTTTCCTCTGGAATCTTTCCTTTCCCTTTGTGTAGCTTCTGCATCTGTACTTGCTGTGTTGAGGAAGAAGGTAAGGCCCCTTCCACATCTTCTGGAGATAGCATTTGCCTATGAATTGATAAAGAAGGCAAGGTCCCTTCCACATCCTGTGGAGAAAACACTTGCCTTTCAGCTGCAAACAATCTCCTTGTGCCCCTCTAATATGTCATGTAAGTCTCAGGTACCTGCTAGCTCTAGTCTCTTTGGCCTTCTTACCTATTTTCACCTGAGCACTGCTAGAAGGTCCTCCTAATTCTTAGGACACTGATGGAGGAATTTGAGGACCCCTATAGATTTCATGAGCAATAAATGCCTCCCCTGTCCATGTTTGCAAGTTTTGAGGCTGTGCACTCCTAGAAAAGGGATGGAGGGAGTGAGCAAGAGTGATTAGGAATAAAAGAAGGGGAGGTGATCTTGTGAGGTATTTGGTGGACTAGGTAAACATGAAAATGAGTGGGAGGGTATAAACTATGAAAATGAGGGAGATGGGCTAAGGTTTTAGGGTATTGCTTTGGGAATGAAGGAAAAAAGGGATATGGAGTGTTATGGAGTGATACAGGGGAGGGGTTTAGGGCTTTACTGATAAGTGGTGGGAAAAATAGAGGGAATTAGGGTTTCTAGAATTTCATGGAGGGAGAAACTAGGGTTTCATATTTGGCATGGTAAATTCCTTCAAACCCTGCAATTGAAACATCAATGATGAGGTAGAGGGAGTGCACTTACTTGTTTAAGAGATGAGAGGATTGTTTGTAAGTTTTTATGAAGTTTGGAGGCTTTCTAGTCTTTCTTCTCAACGTGCAAAGCTAACCATTAACACGCAACACCACTTCTCAATGTGCAATGTAGTTTAAATTTGCACTACGGAAACCTCCAGACGCGCAGTGTCAAGCCCAGATGCTTAGTGCCACCCCCTGTATGCGCAACGCCACTTCAATACAAAATTTTACTACCTTCTTGATGTCCAAATTAAGTGTGGGATAGCTCGTTGGAAATATTATTGAGTCTACTTTCCAGAACATCTTGAATTTTTCAATTTGCAGCTCATTTTCCTTGTTAATAGCTCAATCACCCAAGACTGGTAAAAATGTGCAGAATGAGGCTACCAAAATGCAGAGCGTTGTTTCAGTCAACGTTTGGAGGTCTTCCTCAACTCTAAATTGAGCTCATGACATCTCATTTGAAATCTCTTTATGCCTAGTTATTGTTTGACTCATCAAGCAAATCATTTGGTCACTTTAGCTAGGAGAACGCTTGATTTTCCCAAGGTAACTCCAGAAGTGCATCAACTCTCCTGAGGCAAATTATGTTTTTGACATTTCTACCAAACCATGAGACTTGTGTAAAAATTGAAGGATTTTTTTCTTTCTGGGTCTATTTTGGACAAAAACCTCTCTCACCTTTTCCAAATTCATCTTTTCTTTCTCAGAAACATCACTTGAATAAAACCTATCCTGATGTGTGGAACAGGGGATTTGTAGAAATGAAGGGAAATGAAGGGGATGAGGGGCTTCTAATTTCTTGAGAAAACTTTGGGAAGTAGGGAGGCATGTTAGGAAGTAGGGGAAATTTTAATTTGAAGGATTGAGTGAGGGGAAAGGGTGCAAAAGGGAAAAACACAGGCCTAACCTAGAAAAGTGTCAAATTGTGGCAATATGCTAGGGTTTGTGAGAAAATAATGAATTTGAGGGATATCAGTGATGGGAAGTGTTTAAGAAGGTATATTAAGCATAGGGGAAGGTGTATGAGCATCAGGATAGAAGTTTTGTTGATTATTTGACCATCCAAGAAAAATTACCTTCAAAACCTTAGGAGAGGGAAATGAGCCTTACCTAACCACAACTGAAGCACAAACAAGGTGTAGAATTACCCATTGGAAAATTGAAATAATGATGACAAATATTTGAATGATGGTACACTCGACCAAATGATGACATGGACCAATACTTGGAAAACTTAAGAAGGAGTGAAAACAATCCTAGACCTAATACCTAGTGAGCAAATTTTACTCGAAGACTCACTGAAATGACAAAATTTTACTTTGACACCTAAGACCACTTTGTAAGAGAATGTTTGGTCATTGGCGGAAGTCTAAAAATACTGACACTAACATAGCTCCTATCAAAAAATCCTTTGATCCTCCATGAAAAGTCAATTTCCATTACAGATTGTGTAAGGGTGACCATCTCCTCCGAGATTGCCCTGGCATTCCCAGAGTCTTGGAGGTATGGTCTCAAAATCTGGATCGACTGTCCCCATCAACTTTTGGAGATCATGTCAATTCTACAATCTTGGCTAGTGATGGTAAGAAGAAAGGGAAAATTAGATTTTCCTATAGGTTATGTCAAGGAGAGCATCTTCTTCACCCTTTTCCACTTATGGATAAAGCTTCCAAAGTTTTGGAAAACCTTACAACTCCTCAACCATAAATTCATGTTGGCTATCAGAGGCTTTCTTCGAACCCTCCCTCAGTTGGTAAAGAGATTGACTTGGATTCATCTCTTTCCGATTCTTCTCTTCCTGAACCTAACACTCTTGTGTTTTTTCATGACCAAACATTCATCAAAATTAGTGTCAACTTGGTTTCACCACCTGTTGCTCACTCTGTCCTAGAAGAGTGTGGTGATCATACTACTCATGTTCTTCTCATCTCCTCAGATTCTCATGAATCAAATATTGACCCTCCCACCCCAGTTGTTTAGGAGAGTCCTTCTTCTATTCCTGTGAAGCATGGGGGTAGTCATATGATACCCCCACCAAGTATTTTTGTCATTTCTTTCGATTGGAGTCACTTGACTACTTTCCACCTCCCATCTTATGTGCCTTTATAGATCACAATACAAGCCTATAATATGGTAGTACCTAACACTCTATTAGATGAAGGTGCGTCTGTAAGCATCATGTCTTCCACCACTTGGCAAGATTTGGGTTCCCCATAGCTTGTGCTTGTCACTTAGAATCTGTTGGCTTTCAACGGAGGAACCAATCAACCCCTAGGGATCCTTCTGAAGTTCCCTATTACTTTGGGAGGAAAGACCATCTATATAGACGTGATGGTCATCCAAGGTTTGTTAGATTTCAATTTCTCCTTGGACATGACTATATTTATGTCATGGGAGCCCTTTTTTCTTCACTTTTCCATGTGGTTTGTTTTCCACACGAAGGAAGAGTTGTGACTATTGATCAATTGTCGTTCATTGATCACTAGGCATCTCCTTTGCAACCCTCATCCCCTATCGTCTCTTGTTTTCAAGTATTACTTTCCCCACCATAGGTCAATTATGTGGCTACGCATTCCGTCTCTGCATCTGTTGATGATCACACAGATGGTATAGTAAATTATGTACTAAGGGCATTGGAACTTGATCTGTCATCAGTACCATAGGACACGTATTCCTCCTAGAGCGTGGTCCTTCCATATAGTGAAGACCTCTTGGGATCCATGTTCTCATATGGTCCATGAACAGATGTCCGAGGCTAGTTCCTGGCTCAACCTTGTTAAGAAATGAACCACGGGGTTTGAGGATAGTTCTTGGTCTTGTGTCAACCTCATTAAAAAATTAAAGAAGAGACGAGGATAGTTCTTTTATTGTGTCGACCACCTCATTTAAAAATGAAACAACTCCCAATTCCAAATCAAGTCTTTGATTCAGATCTCGTAATATCCCAATAGAGTCTTTCTAAGATCTCGAAAGTGAACCTTCATTCCATCCACCTATTTGAATGAAATGAAGCTTGGGGGGCATGTACCTCGATTTGAGTCATTATGTTGGGGACATGAAAAATTATAGCAAGCATATTTTCTCATTTCAAGCTTATTTAAACACGAAATTGAATCCAAGTAGAGTTCTCCATGATTCTAGCTTGTGTAAAAATGAACCCATGCCCGATTCACATCTCATGATTGTCGTTTTTATCAACTGATTTATGCTATATGAGCCTTGGTTTTTCTCCTTCCATCGTCACTATCTGTTTGGCTGATCATATGCTTTCACTTGGTTGTTTTTCCTTTCTTGAGGGACCGCAATGATGAGTGGTTTGTTAGCTAGCCTCTTGACCATTATGTGTTTTGAGAAATTCCACCATTGTCAGAACTAGTTGCTACCCTTTATACCACTTGTTCCTCCATGATGAGTCACCTTTAAGCTCTTTTTTGACTTGTACAAAATGAAAATATTTATGATTATTTTTCCCTTTTGACTCGTAAATGAAATAAAATGGGGGCTCCACTTTCAATCTCTTTTTCGACAATTTTAAAAATGAAAATATCGTCGAGCTCTTGTCACTTCGAAATCATTAAAGGCTGCAAAGCGTCATCTATCCAGTATAAGTTTACCCCTTTTATGGGCTAAGATAGATTACTTATGAAAAAGGTATACATTTATCTATCATGGACAATAGGTTCCTTTGGGTATTGTTTTCTACATTTTCAGATTCGAGGGAAAAATTTACGAAAAGGTACCTTTGGATTTTTCTTTTCCATGTCTCTTTCAAACTCTCTAAATATGAAAAAGATTCTGAGTTTTACCTATGTCGAGCTCATTAAACCCTAACGAAATTGGACTTGTCATCATGACAAGACTAAGCATCTCCTTCCTAGGGCTTGTTAAAAATCACTAGTTTGGATTCGTCCAAAGGATGAACTTACATTACAAGCATATGCTATCCCCTTCAAGCTTGTGTTTCAAAAATAATTAGGGTATTGGCTAGAAATGGTGGGGGGGAATTAGAAACATTCTGTTGGTTGTTATGGCAGCTTGTCGCTCTTGGACATTAACACTCTTTCTACTTCATGTTGGGTTGGGATATCCTCATTAAATTGTTGGCCTTTTGGGTTTTGGGTTGTCCATTTTCCCTCATTCCATCTGATCCTTACTGCATCATCATGACCTTTGATCCCTTGGTACCCCAATGCTGCCAAATTCCGGAGTTGTGTTGCTGATATGTTCAAGAGTTTAATCCTTCTACAGTTTTTAGCCTTACACACCTTCGTCAGATTCTCTATCTCATTCACATTCATCTTGTTCCTTTGTCTTATGTTGATGATGTGGGAAGCATTATGGCCCTCCTTCGACTGGTTGCTTCCTATCGACTTCAACTCATTATCCGAGAAGTTGATCTAGAGAATACTTTCTGGTACCTTAAAGCTTGCATGCCTCAATGTCAAGTTCTTCACATTTTATTATAGGCTTGCATCATTGGTCTTTGATCGAGTGATTTCACAAGTGTTCAACTTCAGATCATTCTTCAAACTTTGTGGATTGTACTAGCAGTACCTTGAGAACCATTGACATTACTGGTGGTCTATCTTGTGCTTGTTAATGGTTTACATCATTGGTCGGTAATCAAGTGATTTTCTAGTATGCTCGACTTCAACACATCTGTTTGCCTATTAGAAATTGTACCATGATCAGGTTGGGATTCAAGACCCTGGGCTCAGATTACACAAGTCCAGTTTGCATGGATTGATTCATACATGACTCTTTTGATTGGATGGCTATGACCATACCTGACTCTTTTTTGTGGTCGTTATGGATGGTTGTGTCCATACCATATACCATTTATGTTTATCTTCTAGATGGCTGCTCCCATGCCTTATGAACATGTATTTCCTTTCACCATGTACTCATGTATCAGAGATATCAATTGTACTTGCATCCACAAGTTCTCCTTGAGGACGTTCTGTTTCGGTTATGGATTTGTAAATCATTTCACCCGTCCCACTCTCTTGGCCTTCATGCTTTAGGGGGCATCTGTTACATAGTAATTTGTTACCAACTCTACATTCCCTGATCTCGGATGCTACTGGTCCATGTTGATGACTTCTATTCTATGTCGTGTTGCCAATGATGTGTCAAAACCTTCCTTGTAATCTTAGGAAGAATGTCTTTGTTCATTATCCCTAAAGCATACCCCTCTTTACCTAAGTTTCAGGGTCATCGCAGGTCAAACGTTATCCTTCCAATAAAGTTGGTCAATTTAACACTAGCCCTAGCGAACTCTTCACTCTATCCCTATGATGCACTCGCAACAAGCCAGATTTGGTAAGTTTTTTAACAACTCTTCAAAACATTGAGATGAAATTACTTCATGGGTGGTCATAAGGTTGGTTTTTGGGTCAGCTGAGCTCACCTCTCTCCTCTAGGATAGTTGTTCCACCTTTTGTGCAACCTCCCTAAGAGATAAGCTCTTCCTCCCATCTCTTATGGAATCTCTCCCTCCTATAAATGTCTCCTCCATGAATGAGATGAGCTAGCTTAGATGTATCTGGATGATAGCTAGATGTAATTTGGTAGCTTCAGATTTCTAAGAGAAGAGTAGAGGTAGAGAGTGTTATTGGAGTGTGGAAGTAGCCTCACATGTATTTTGGCTTGAGAGATGTTTGAGTAGAATTGGTTTGAGAACTTTCTAGCATCAACCTTTTGAACTAAAGAGGGAGTCATTTGTTCCCTTGGGAGATGGTTCACAAGTAAATGCTTACAAAGACATGCCAACAGGACCCTTTGAGCAGACTTATCATGTCAAGGCTCAGTTGTAAGTTTTAATTTGATTTATATTAATAAAAATCAATAACTTGTTTCCTATATCACATGTTGAAATTGTATGTCGATAGCTTGAGGTTCCTTGACTCTTCAAGTAGATTGTTTGGTTGTTTCCTATTACGTTAATGGTGTTTCTCTACATGTTTTTTTCAAGTACAAGTGCTTAGAAGAACAAGAGCTGGAGTGACACGACAAGGACTTCATCAAGCATCGATCTAAAGGTAGGCCTTCATAACACCATCTTTTTAAGGAAATTTCCTTTGGTATTGTCTTTACAGTGACTAGACCCACTCTAGGGCTAGACGGGTTGCCTCTATCCATAGAGGGAACTTGCCTATGTCACAAGCTTGGAAGCAGTTTTACCAATCGAGTGTCAAATTCCTTCCTTACAAATCGTCGTTGAACTCTTGCCCAACTAAAGAAGAGTGCCTACTATACCTAAATCAACTGGATGAAACCCATCAAGATGTCGAATTGGCACTCCAGGCCCACAAGAATCAAGTCAAGGCCCAGTATGACAAAAAGGTTAAGCCTTGTTCTTACCAAGAGGGAGATCTTATTTTACTCTATGATAAAAAACATGACGTCTTGGGGACAAGAACACTTCAACCCTTATGGCTTGGTCCATATGTTGTCAAAAAAGCCCTCTCAAAGGGACATATGAATTTCAGGACTGGGAAGGAGTCCCACTCACTGAGCCTTGAAATGGACTTTATATGAAAAAGCATTATGCCTAGTACTACACTAGGCATGTGCTTTGTAATTTTATGTATTTATAACTTTTGCATTTTTTTTATGTGTCTAGATTTTTTGGTATTTATAGAAGTATTTGTCTCATACATCTTTATCGTAATGCATATGCCTTTATTACCCTTAGCATATGTGGGATACGCAGATGGTGCCAGTCGTCACACACAACACATTGCATCAGTTACTTGGGTCATTTACACACCTGAGTCAAAACTGTTTTGTTCCACTCGAGTCTTTCCTGGTACTACCACCAACAATATTGTTGATTACATGTTCGTAATTTCACTTCTCACTGAAGTGTCATCAAGGGACATCTCCAATCTAGTGGTCAAGTTAGACTCTCATCTTGTTGTTGTGCAATTGACAAACCATTATCACATTTGCAATCCAATCTTGTTACATCATTATTTAAGTGTATGACTCTTGGAACATCAATTTGAAATTATCACATATGAGCACATTCTTAGAGAATTTAATATAGTTGTTGATTCATTGGAAAACTATGTGTTAGATTGGCATCTGTCTCATTCACTATAGATACATGTATGAAAGTAAATATTTACACAGTTAAAAATTTACAAAACAATTCAAAAAAAAATTACATCATAAAATACCAAAATATATGTATCTATATATCTATATCTATATAT
>APFE030340174.1:0-41352 GCA_000404065.3 Pinus taeda
ATGTTTACAAATCATTTACGTCATATAAATTGAATATATTTACGCTGTACGGCGTTTCCCTTTGAAATCAACTTTCCTCTTGCCTTACCTATCTTGCTATTATCTGCCTGATTTCATGTTAGACGATTAAAATATTTACAACCATTAGATTAAAGTTCTTGTCATAACTGAAACTATCCATATCTTACCTTGAAACCATATAAATAACGAATTCCGTAGGTTTTATGAAACATTGTTCTACGAATCCATGTCCGCTTTCTTGAATCTGCTCATAAATTTCAATCGTCCAGGATCTTGCTTGAATCTCCTGGCCATTGTGCAGTTCAATCGTCCAATCATCCACAATCTTGCTTGAATCTCTTGGCCATTGTGCAGGTAAATTTCAAATGGCAAGGGCATAAATTTCAAAATGGACTGTGTAGTCTCGATTGTTTTTAGTTTTCAATGATTTGTTTTTAATGATTTTGAGTTTTAACTGCCAGGATTTCTATGACAAAAAACTAGAAATTGCAGTTTGGCTTTTGCCCAGGTCTGGCTTGGTTTTGGATTCAGATTCCTCCAGCTAGTGTTGCATGCATTGACCACAACATTTTTCTCCATTTTTGGTCTTCTTCTTGCAGCAGGTGTTGCATCCTCCCAACAGTAGCGCCCCATTTACCTTCGTGCATATGGTAAAAATGATCTCCGGGAAACCCTTGATGGGCTACTCTGCTACAGGAGTGGCATTAATGTCCATATTTAATAATTAGTTACAGGTATGATTACAGATCAGACCTTCCTTCTTTAGTTGATGGCCCCATCAACTGGATCTTTATCTTTTCTTTCCACATGCTTAATCTAGGTCCGGTGGGTTTCAGATCTTGTCGCTTGGCTTTGGCTCTTGCTCAAACTTTTGCTCTAGCTATATTTAGACTCTCAGGCTTTAACTTTGACTTGGTTTTGGCTCTAGATTCACGGGCTTAATATGAGAAATAGCCTCCTACATAGTTCTCTACATTTCTTTTAACAAACCCTTCCAGACATATATGACTCTTATTCACAGCTGATTATTTTGTCTTTTGGATATTTATATGAACAAATGTTTAGATAAAGTGCAAATCAAACTAAACAAATGTTCAAATAATGTTGTTCTAAATTGTCCTTTTCAGCATTCAACTGAGATGCTTCTGGCGCCTCTAGCTCATAATTTACAGACGGTCATACAAACACACATTTGGAGTGATTCTGAAGACCCCGCACTAGTAGTAATGTATCTCATGTTTTATATCAATGAAAATGGAGAGAGTCTACACGTTAAAGGTAAGTCTCATTCTTTAAGCCCTCTGGCTTTTGCTTTGAGATAAGTCTACACGTTAAATTAGAATCCTTCGCTTCCATTCACAATAGTTATATGGCGTGAAAGGTGGAGGAGGTGGAAACTCCATTTTTTTTGGTATCACCAGTCTTTAGTACCTAAATCAAGACCTATAATGTTGAATATAGGTCTAGGATTTTCAATTTTTGTACCAAGTTGTCCTTTTGATTACTATCAATCTTGCTGCTTTCGTACTAAATCAGTCATTTTTTTGTTAGGCCATAATGTTAACACTCCTGCTATAAATGATTCTTCCAAATACCCTTCCTGTTTCAACAAAACTGGCAGTAGCAGGCTTTAGTAAAAAAGATTCTTGGATAGAGAAATACACATCACAGTATAAAACCTCTTCCTAGTCATCATGGCAATAATTGTCAACTTAGCTCAGGCAGCCTTTCACTTAGCATACTTAAGTACATTAATCATGACATAGCCAACAATCTTACTATAGTCAATGGCATCATTATGAGCTCAACATAGCCATGGAAAGTTAAACATCAGTTTATTAATGAACCCTTGAACAACAACAAGCAAAAACTCGCTACAACAAAAGTCTAAAGATCAATTTAGAATGGGGCTCGGGTTTTGTTTCAAAATATTTGATTTTATTCCACGGCTTCAATAATGCCATAGAATTTAGAATTAACTCAGGATTTGCTTCAGGTCTTCTAGGGCTTACAAACCTGAAGCCCAAAATTTCATCAGACTTGACATGTGCAAATTTAACCTGCTGTAGTCAATACTGGATGCCATCATATCATTTCAAACCTCTCATTGATCACCTGGAATTTGTTGCATAGATAGTGAATAAGATTTTGACAAATGAACCACACTGGTTGGTTTGAAACACGTCGACAAAAATATCTCTATGTGATTTTCACCGAAGAATCTTCTCAAAAAAGTTTGACTTTGTGTCAATTGTAGGTCTTTTCTCCAAATATCATAAGATATCCTCAGACTTCCCTCAGAGGCAGGCCTAAACAAGCCCTCTATAATCTACACATTTAGATCCTTAGATGAACCATTAGCTTATGAAAAATTCCTTCAGTACATAGATTACAACATGCAGCAAGTAGAAGATATAATCCACAAATGTTATTTGCGTGTCCTCTGATATAATCCTTGAAGCTAAAGGAAATCAATGGTGAAACAATTTTCATCAACAAGGATGCAAAAGATTTCAAATCCTCTTAGACAATTTAACTTGTATCACCACTCTCCTAGTTTGGTACAGGCTCTGACCTACTCATGGCCAAGATTTTGCACAAGAGCTTATGTCATTATCATTCGTAAGAAACTAGAGATTTATGGAATCCAAATTAAGAATTCAATGTCAACATCCTCCTCCCAAAGGATCCCTATTGGAAAAAAAATTTAGAAGTTCATCAGTAACAAAAGGATTTTAAGAATTCTTATAAGTATGTTGATGATATCCTTGGTCCAATTATTAAGAACTTCACTAGCTATTTCACAGGCCTTCGCACCTCTTGGCCACTTTCGAGGCTACTTGGCCTCTGCTCAATCATTCCTGAGGCCTTCCTAAGGTCAATCCTGAGACCTATCTGCCCTTTGTCACAGTCTTCTAAGGCCTTAGATAGAATTTTGGTCTCTCTTTGTCCTGGTCAAAAGCATTGTTGACAGAACTTGGACTAGAACTTGGCTGCTTTTGACCATCCCTCTGATACCATGTTGATGTTTCATGATCTTCTAATCTGATAATTACTTCCAATAATCTCTTAAACAAGTTCTTAACCATAATGCAATAATGACAGTAGGATCATAAAGAGATAGCCAAGCACTTAGCATACAAAGAGACACAAAATTTTCACCTGGGAAGTCCAAAATTGAGAGAAAACCCAACAATCTTTTCTGGAAGAAATTCTTCAGTTCAACAAAGGTACATTTTAATATTCACAAGTCAACCTAGGTCAACTTAGACAATAATTATGGATCTGAAAAAAACAGACTTCAGAACTCAATCTAGGTAGTAGATCTGTTTTCAGTCCATACTGTTTACAGACTGAAGTTCTTGGCCTCCTCTAGGGCTTCGACCCTCCATAGAAAAAAAAGGTCTCGGATCTTCTAGGGATTTTTCCCTTCAACAAAGATAAAATATATTTACAGAGATAAGATCCTTCTTAAACTTCGCTCCATCCACAGAAAAAATATTTCGGTCTTTCTTCCATAGAAACAAGGTCTCCATATCGGAGTCCATTCAGCCTCTTAAAAACAGAAACCCGTCGCTCTTAAACTGTGCTACCCAAATTTCTTGTTTTAATGCTTTTCTGATCAAACTTGAAACCTAGATACTAGATAGTCATGTATGTTTCTTGGCATAAATTACGTAGAGATTGATATGTAAATGACCTTTGGTTAAAGGCATGTTGTCTTATGTGTGGAGTTTGCTTCCACACTGTTGTTAGGAAGTAGATATGAAGGGATACTAATGAGTGCTTTTATATTCTATATTCAATGCAATGTAGCGTAAACTAACTTACATGTTGAGTCACACATTAATTTAATGTGTTTTTTTCTTGCAGAAGGATTCCCCTGTAGGGTCTCCAACACAGTCAGCCAACCGTGGTATGTCTCCTTTATTTTTATGATAATACTACTTTATTTGATGTCATGTCATTAATATGTGAGGATAGAATTTCTGCATTGATGTTTTTAAAATATTTTATCTCATGAGGTTTCTTGTGTTACAGCACGGTTTTCTCCAGATGATAAATACTCAAAGCATCGCACTTTGCTGAAGAAGCGCTTTGGCTTATTGCCAACGTAGCAACCCCCACCCAACTATTGACAATTGAATATTCATAGTTTTTATGTCTCTGCTAGACAAAGGAAGGGTGGTTAGAGGTTACAGGGTTAACGTTAATTATTCATTTTGTTTACTCTGTAGTCTTTGCCCTACCTTTTTGGATGCAACTTCATGCTAGTTTGTGTTTAATATGTATTTGGATGCTTTTTTACTTTGTACAAGTTGTAGATGTTGAATTGGGGTTTAAATTTAAATATATTGTTTAAGAGGTTATGATTAGATAGAGAATTAATTATTATGATTAGCTTATATACGATACTTTTGCACATTTATTTGTAGGCTAAACATTTGTGATTTTTCAGAGAGAAAAAACCTCCTAACTTCGATTAATCAAAATAAAAGTAAATACATTTGCAGTAGTGACAGATCTTATGTCCATGTAACTCTATGTTCTAGATAAGTCTTAGTAGAAACTCAGAAGATTTTATAATTTTGGATCTTAATCACTATGTATCTACTAGTGTCTCTAAAGGTCTATAACATCATTACAAATTTCTTACCTCTCTTACTTTCCTTCTCAGCAACATTGTTATATTACTTCCCATACATTCTTCAAAAAGAAAAGAAAATAAACAGAAAACTTGAAAAGGCATATGAGGATCGTTCTGAGTGAACAGTTAGTGATTTCCTTAATAATTAAAACTTCATGTGCTGATGAAGATGCCATTGTCAAAAGCAGTGAAGAAGATCTTTCCCAGTGCTTGGAAACAACTCTTCTTAGAGAGAAAGTCTGCCTCTTGGTTATGTTCTCTGAATATATGACTGAAAGTCACTTTCTGGAAGGATCCCATGAAAGATCTGATGCGTAGCATCCAGAAGATAAGGGAAGGTTGCCCAAAAGTGGATCTCTGTACCCAATCCAGAATCACTTTGGGGTTCCCAAGACTGATAAATCCTCTATAGCTAGCCAGTTAGCAAATAGGAGTGCCCCCAAAGAGCTAATCGTGATGCTCTTTTATTAGTCCATGTACCACTATTCCAACAAAATTGAAAGTAGTTGCCATGCTTTTATACAAGAAAAACCCCTTTGCCACATATCTTGTTAGTAGAATCTCCTTAGAAAAATCATCTGGATTTTGTGACCAAATCTCTTTATATTGAATTTGTCTCAAGTTAACCTTCTCTTTTGTTGGCCCTATTTCCATAAAATATGTAGAGATCTTTAAATAGGTGCCTCTTGTATCTGGGGTAGTCTCTTTCAAATATCTTCTCGTTCCTACTTTTCCATATGCCCCATAGAATATAGAAGGGTAATGTTCGAAATGTATTGTTCTCCTCAATCCACAGAGAAATGAACCTATCTATAAAGCTCGAATGTTATGCTGCTTGTAGGTTAAGAGTGTAATACTCCTCTCCAAATCGAGACTGCAAATGGGCATGTCAGAAAGAGATGATCCATGTCTTCTGTAGTTTTTTTCATAAAACATCTGTTAGGACCTTGGAAGCCTCTTTTGAGGAGATTATCCCATGTAAGTATCATGTTATGGATCACGAGCCACATGAAACATTTCAATTTTATTGGAATATTCGATGGGGCATTATCTACCAGGCCGCGAGACCTTGCATCAAGTTTACGGCCCCCATAAGCAAGATTCCTCTTTTCTCCTTCAATGGGCCTACCTGTGGTGACCAGATCTTGTGCCTCCGGCTGTGGTTGTAGCTCAAACTCTTGTGTTTTTTCAACCCTATGGTTTGGCGTTCGCCCATATTTGGTTTGGTTTTGTATTCAAATTCCTCCAGCCGGTGATGCATGCATTGACCACAACATTTTTCTCCATTGTTGGTCTTCTTCTTGCAGCAGGTGCTGCATCCTCCCAATGGTAGCGCCCCATTTACCTTCGTGCATATGGTAAAAATGATCTCCGGGAAACCCTTTATGGGCTACTCTGCTACAGGAGTGGCATTAATGTCCATATTTAATAATTAGTTATAGGTATGATTACAGATCAGACCTTCCTTCTTTAGTTGATGGCCCCATCAACATGATCTTTATCTTTACTTTCCACATGATTAATCTGGGTCTTGTGGGTTCCAAATCTTGTCGCTTGGCTTTGTATCTTGCTAAAACTTTTGATCTAGCTATATTCAGACTTTCAGGCTTTAACTCTGACTTGGTTTTGGCTCTAGTTTCACGGGCTGAATCTGAGAAAGAGCCTCCTACATAGTTCTCTACATTTCTTTTAACAAGCCCTTCCAGACATATATGACTTTTATTCCAAGTTGATTATTTTGTCTTTTGGATATTTATATGAATTCTTCTTAGATAAAGTGCAAATAAAGCTAAACAAATGTTTAGATAGAGTGAAAATCAAACTAAACAAATGTTCAAATAATGTTGTTCTAAATTGTCCTTTTCAGCATTCAACTGAGATGCTTCTGCCTCTGCCTCTGCCTTCTGTTGAAGATCTTTCTGCAAAACTATCAATTGTTCCATATCTTGCGTTTTTTGTTCTTGTTCTAGCAACCTCCACTTGGTGTTAAAAATTTACCTTTGTTACTCTAAACTTGTTCATCCTTCAGCAACACAACAATACACTGCAATATCCCATAAACAAAGAAGCATACCCAACAACAACCTTGCACTGTGTGTAGATGGGTTAAAGGTGTAGTGAAAATCAGAATCAACATGGTGCAAAAGTGATGGTGGAAACTTCATTTTTTTTTGGTATCACCAGTATTTAGTACCTTAATCAAGACCTACAATGTTGAATATTGGTCTAGGATTCTCAATTTTTGTACCAAGTTGTCCTTTTGATTACTATCAATCTTGCTGCTTTCGTACTAAATCAGTCATTTTTTTGTTAGGCCATAATGTTAGCACTCCTCCTATAAATGATTCTTCCAAATACCCTTCCTGTTTCAACAAAATTGGCAGTAGCAGGCTTTAGTAAAAAAGATTCTTGGATAGAGTAATACACATCGCAATATAAAACTACTTCCTGGTCATCATGGCAACAATTGTCATCTTAGCTCAGGTAACCTTTCACTCAGCATACTTAAGTACATTAATCATGACACAGCCAACAATCTTACTATATTCAATGGAATCATTATGAGCTCAACATAGCCATGGAAAGTTAAACATCAGTTTATTAATGAACCCTTGAACAACAACAAGCACAAACTTGCTACAACAAAAGTCTAAAGATCAATTTAGAATGGGGCTCAGGTTTTGTTTCAAAATATTTGATTTTATGCCATGACTTCAATAATGCCAAATAATTTAGAATTAACTTAGGATTTGCTTCAAGTCTTCTAGGGCTTACAAACCCGAAGCCCAAAATTTCATTAGACTTGACATGTGCAAATTTATCCTGCTGAAGTCAATATTGGATGCCATCATATCATTTCAAACCTCTCATTGATCACATGGAATTTGTTGCATAGCTAGTGAACAAGAGTTTGACTTTTTGTCAATTGTAGGTCTTTTCTCCAAATATCATAAGAGATCCTCAGAGTTCCCTCAGATGCAGGCCTAAACAATCCCTCTACAATCTACACATTTAGATACTCAAATGAACCATTAGCTTATGAAAAATTCCTTCAGTACATAGATTACAACGTGCAACAAGTAGAAGATATAATCCACAAATTTTATCTGCGTGTCCTCTAATATAATCCTTAAAGCTAAAGGCAATCAATGGTGAAACAATTTTCATCAATAGGGATGAAAAAGATTTCAAATCCTCTTAGACAATTTAACTTGTATCGCCACTCTCCTAGTTTGGTACAGGCTCTAACTTGCTCATGGCCAAGATTTTGCACAAGAGCTTATGTCATTATCATTCGTAAGCAGTTAGAGATTTATGGAATCCAAATTAAGAATTCAATGTCAACATCCTCCTCCCAAAGGATACCTATTGGAAAAACAATTTAGAAGTTCATCAGTAACAAAAGGATTTTAAGAATGCTTATAATTATGTTGATGATATCTTTGGTCCAATTATTAAGAACTTCATTAGCTATTTCACAGGCCTTCGCACCTCTTGGCCACTTCCGAGGCTGCTTGGCCTCTGCTCAATCATTCCTGAGGCATTCCTAAGGTCAATCCTGAGGCCTATCGGCCCTTTGTCACAATATTCTAAGGCCTTAGACAGAATTCTGGTCTCTCTTTGTCTTGGTCAAAAGCATTGTTGATAGAACTTGGACTAGAACTTCATTAAGGCTACTTTTTTACCATCCCTCTGATACCATGTTGAAGTTTCATGATCTTCTAATCTGATAATTACTTCCAATGATCTCTTAAACAAGTTCTTAACCATAATGCAATAATGACAGTAGGATCATCAAGAGACAGGCAAGCACTTAGCGTACAAAGAGACACAAAATTTTCACCTCAGAAGCCCAAACTTGAGAGAAAACCCAACAATCTTTTCTAGGAGAAATTCTTCAGTTCAACAAAGGTACATTTTAATATTCACAAGTCAACCTAGGTCAACTTAGACAATAATTATGGATCTGAACAAAACAGACCTCAAAACTCAATAATCTAATAATTACTTCCAATGATTTCTTAAACAAGTTCTTAACCATAATGCAATAATGACAGTAGGATCATAAAGAGACATCCAAGCACTTAGCGTACAAAGAGACACAAAATTTCCACCTGGGAAGCCCAAACTTGAGAGAAAACCCAACAATCTTTTCTAGGAGAAATTCTTTAGTTCAACAAAGGTACATTTTAATATTCACAAGTCAACCTAGGTCAACTTAGACAATAATTATGGATCTGAACAAGAAAGACCTCAGAACTCAATCTAGATAGTAGATTTGGTTTTGGTCCCTTCTATTTATAGACTAAGGTTCTTGGCCTCCTCTAGGGCTTCGACCCTCCATAGGATAAAAAGGTCTCGGATCTTCTAGGGATTCTGCCCTTCAACAAAGATAAAATATCTTTACGGAGATAAAATCCTTCTTGAACTTCGTTCCATCCACAGAAAAAAGATTTCGGTTTTTCTTCCACATAAACAAGGTCTCCATATCTGAGTCCATTCAGTCTCTTACAAGTAGAAACCCGTCGCTCTTAAATCTGCTATCCAGATTGCCTGTTTTAATTCTTTTCTGATCAAGCTTGAAACCTGGATACTAGATAGTTGTGTATGTTTCTTGGCATAAATTACACAGAGATTGATATGTAAATGACCTTTGGTTGAAGGCATGCTGTCTTATGTGTGGAGTTTGCTTCCACACTATTGTTAGGAAGTATATATGAAGGGATACTAATGAGTGCTTTTATATTCTATATTCAATGCAATGTAGCATAAACTAACTTACATGTTGAGTCACACATTAATTTAATGTGTTTTTTTCTTGCAGAAGGATTCCCTCGTAGGGTCTCCAACACAATCAGCCCACCCTGGTATGTCTCCTTTATTTTTATGATAATACTACTTTATTTGATGTCATGTCATTAATATGTGAGGATAGCTTTGTTGCATTGATTTTTTTAAAATATTTTATCTCATGAGGTTTCTTGTGTTACAACACGGTTTTCTCCAAATGATGAATACTCAAAGCATCGCACTTTGCTGAAGAAGCACTTTGGCTTACTGCCAATGCAGCAACTCCCACCCAGCTATTGAAAATTGAATATTCAGAGTTTTTATGTCTCTGCTAGACAAAGGAAGGGTGGTTAGAGGTTACAGGGTTAACATTAATTATTCATTTTTTTTACTGACTTCAGAACTCAATCTAGGCAGTAGATCTGGTTTGGGTTCCTTCTATTTACAGACTGAGGTTCTTGGCCTCCTCTAGGGCTTCGACCCTCCATAGAAAAAGAAGGTCTCAGATCTTCTAGGGATTTTGACCTTCAACAAAGATAAAATATCTTTAGAGAGATAAGGTCCTTCTTGAACTTTGCTCCATCCACAGAAAAAAGATTTCTGTCTTTCTTCCACAGAAACAAGGTCTCCATATCGGAGTCCTTAGCCTCTTACAAGCAGAAACCCGTCACTCTTAAACTCTGCTACCCAGATTGCCTGTTTTAATGCTTTTCTGATCAAACTTGAAACCTGGATACTAGATAGTCATGTATGTTGCTTGGCATAAATTACACAGAGATTGCTATGTAAATGACCTTTGGTTGAAGGCATGTTGTCTTATGTGTGGAGTTTGCTTCCACACTGTTGCTAGGAAGTAGATATGAAGGGATACTAAGGAGTGCTTTTATATTCTATGTTCAATGCAATGTAGCGTAAACTAACTTACATGTTGAGTCACAAATTAATTTAATGTGTTTTTTTCTTGCAAGAGGATTCCCCCGTAGGGTCTCCAACATAGTCAACCAACCGTGGTATGTCTCCTTTATTTTTATGATAATACTACTTTATTTGATGTCATGTCATTAATATGTGAGGATAGCATTTTTGCATTGATGTTTTTAAAATCTTTTATCTCATGAGGTTTCTTGTGTTACAACACGATTTTCTCCAGATGATAAATACTCAAAGCATCACACTTTGCTAAAGAAGCTGAGCATTATTTCATCTTAGCAGATCTGTGGAACTACATGTTCAAATAAAAACTTTAGTGAACTGCAGAATACAATTGGTGGATTTTTGTCACACCCTCTGGTTTGACATTTGCCGAGATTTGGAGTATATGGAGAATTACTCATATGAATAGATAATTCTCTCTTTCTCAGTGTGGTTAATTGTGGTTATGTTGCAAATTAATTTTATGCTAGCTATGGCTTATCATTCCTTGAATTCTGATCATTATTTCTTCTCAGTCAACAAATGATGATTATAGATACAATAGTTACCATAATATTTTATTGTATATTTTTACTGAATATATAATAAGTAGTGTTATTTGATTTCATAAGTATTTTGTACAAATTCATACTCCTATGCATATAAATTACAAGTTTCTTTGTTTGCCTTTAGGATAGTAGGCAACTGAAAATGTACATAATTAAAATTTGACCAAATTTTGAAATCCACAAAACTTGTTTTCCATCTTAATTACATGAAACGGTTACAAAAGAGATGCTCTGAAAATGCCCCCATTTTTACATAAAAGAATTGGAACCTGACCACTCTACAAATTGGAATTTGAGTTTTCTAGCGCAAATTTTGTCCATTCATTTTCTATGGAAGCAATTTCCAAATCTAAAGCAGGTTGCTGTAACTCAAGGTCTCTAGCCTTACTACATTCAATAGATAAAAACTATTTTTCCAAGTCTCCTCAATTTTCTTCCTACAGATACAACTTCACAACTTCCTTGTAATGCTTGTTTGCTCCGTAATGGCTTGGAAATTGTTGCTTTTGTTTTATCTAGGCCAAATTCCTCGATTTTCTTCCCGCAGATACAACTTCACAACTTCCTAGTAATGCTTGTTTGTTCGGTAATGGCTTGGAAATTATTGCTTTTGTTTTATCTATCCCAAATTGTACTTTGCATATAGCCATGAGCTTTGCAAACATTGCAAGGGTTTGGTTGAATTTTCTATAGAAGGGAGCTGTATTTGAAGTCTATCAAATCTACAGTATTGTAAAACAATTTTTCTAAAAGCAATGTATGGGAGAAAATTTGTTGAACTTCTTCGAGAACTTGTCTAAAGAACTATTGGCTCAATTAAGCATGTGAAAAGTAAATACAAAGATCTAGTTGATGGGGCCGTCAACTAAAGAAGGAAGGTCTCATCTGTAATCATACTTGGAACTAATTATTAAATATGGACATTAATGCCACTCCTGTAGTAGAGTAGCCCATAAAGGGTTTCCCACAGACCATTTTTACCATATGCACGAAGGTAAATGGAGCGTTGCCATTGGGAGGATGTAGCACCTGCTGCAAGAAGCAGACAACTACGGAGAAAAGTGTTGTTGTCAATGGACGCCGCACTTGCTGGAGGATGTTGCCAATGCCAGGCTTAAATTGTAATATATGTAAAGTCTCCTTTAATAAAGAACTATTATTGTCTGTAGAGAAACGCCGTTGTATCATTTAATCTCCTTTTACTGTTTGATTTTTCTCGTTGATGTAGCGTAGCATAGAAGAATAATCATGCATTTAGGCACAAATTTAGTTCTGTTTTTGGGCACCTTCATAGACCTGTATTTAATGGATGACACTGGTGTTTTGATTTGCACTTAGATTTAACATAGAATCATACTTTCATAGACCTATATTTAAAGATGACATTGGTGTTTTGATCTGCACTTAGATTTAACACCAATGTTCCTTGGTTATGAAATCTGTTTGGTAGGAGTACCCAGACAGATTATTTTGTTATCAGAGTAAGTGACGTGGCTTGTGAAAATAGAACGGATTGCATTCCATTGATATGTGCAAACATTTATGATTTGACAGAAAAAAAAGCAAGAGGAGAAAAGTGTACAATTGTGTGATGTTGACACTACAAATTATTAATTATAAGAATTGCCTACTATCCTAAAGGCAAACAAAGAAACTTGTAATTTAAATCTAAGTGCAGATCAAAACACCAGTTTCATCATTAAATACAGGTTTATGAAGGATTAATTGTGTGAATGTTTTGTAAAAAGCTTTGATCAATAAAGGATATTTATTTGGTTAACTCCTTACCTGTTAAATTGAACCTTTTTGATATGTGGCATCATTCATTACTAAAATGCTTTCATCCAATGTTGATTCACAATTAAGTTTTTAATTGATAATTTTATGTAAGGAATAGATATTCATAATATGATTGAATTTCAGGTGGTAAATGAATTTTCATTTAAGAGATATGCCACTGGCAATGGACACTTTCAAGGATTTAATAGCTCACATGAAACCGTTTCTTATGATTTAAGATAGATGAATAGTATTTTGTTTTCTAATTTTATCTTCAATGATTTTTTTTGTCACGATGCTTCTCAAATTTAACTTAATAGAATATGATTGTCAAATTTTAGGTGCTAAATGAATTTTCATTTCAGAGATATGCCACTGGCAATGGACACTTTCAAGGATTTAATAGCTCACATGAAATTGTTGCTTATGATTTAAGACAGATGAATAACATTTTGTTTGCTAATTTTTATGTCATGATGCTTCTCGAATTATGCCTTATGGCGTTCCTTTGTAACATTTGGTGCAATTGCTAGTAATATAAATTCAAAATAATGAGCAGATATGTAAAAATATTTATAGATGCAGGTGGAAAAGCACATTTCGTGTGACTTTCAGGGTGGGGAACAAATTGACATATTAATATAAATTCAACATATGAAATCAATTAAATCTGTTTTTCAACTTCACAACTTATAAGTCACACGTGCCATCGAAATATAAGGTGTGTCTATGTTATCTAATAATAAAGTAAAGAGTGCACATAAAACTAACATATTTGGCCTTCACGTAACACATAAACATTCTACAATGAGTATTATTATTATTATCCAATTTTAAGGTTAAGGCCAAGTCAAACACCAAATTGGTGTATGAGACCCCCTTGTTTATGGGACAAGGGACCACCTGGGACCCACCTCTGCGTAGTGATTTCATGGGTAAGTCTACGAAAGCATACATTCATAATGAGTATATAAAAGAATCACAATTAAATATTTTTTGTCATTTTATTAAATAAAGGAACACAAAAGCTTAGGTGCATGATTGTTGTTTTTAGATGAAGTGGCGCGTCTCATTCCTCACCCGGTGGAATACTTGCATGTATCATTAATATTATTTTGATGAAGAAAAAATATAGAACACCAATTCAAAGAAAAACATGTTATGTGCACAAATTTCAAATTAAGAAGGAATTTTTTTCTTAATTTTTGTCAACATTGAGGTAATCATTCATGTGAGTGAATCCATCAATGCAAAAGTAATTGTTTACATGAATGCTAGAGTCTATACATTTATTTAGTGTAGGAAAACAATATTTAATATTTGTAATGGAATCTATTTATTTGAAGTATATAGATATTATATATTAATTGTAGAAGTCATCCATTTATTTGGATAAGATAAATTATTTTTATTTTTATTGGGAAAAAGTATGCATATTTATTTTTTCTAGCACAATTCTACAATTTTTTGTTATGAAGTTATAGCCATCATGTAGAAATGACGTCATGTATCCAATGCTTTTCCCCAATTCCTTCCTTTGGAGGAAACAAATATGAAATTTGATCAATAAAAATGTTTACTTTGTTGGTATTAAGAATGGACAAATGAAGCAACCTAATAGATCTCGATGAATGCTTGAGAACATAGAATGATGAATGCCAATGCATTGTATCTTATTCAAAATGCATTGGATGAGACCACCTTCCCAAATACTTCTCTTGAGAATTTCTCTAAAACTACTTAGGATATTGTAAGGGTGCCAGCAAAGTAAAAATAGTGAAACTACAATCCTTGAGAAGAGATTTTGAAATTATAGTAGTGGAGGAATTAGAGTTGATATATTAGCATATGACCTGAGTACAAACATTGTGAATTAGTTGAATATGTACAATTAATATGTGCAAGATCATAAGGTGGTCGAAAATTTTCTAAAGACTGTTTCTGAAAAGTTTCATTTGGTAGTGGTGTGATAAAAGAAGCAAAAGTTATGAGTCAACACTATGTCTATAAAGTTATGGGGTCTCCTCAAAATGCATTCATGACAGGTTTATTTTGCTAAAGGTAGAGGAATATCAAGTGGCAATGCAAGAGAGGCAGGAACCAAAAAGACAATGAGGAAAAATTAGAAAAAGGAACATTGACATACTCATTAGACTCTTCCAGGCTTTTTATTTTTATTATTCATCTTCTTGTTCTCTTTTATTCTATCCATAAAGGTAATATTTGAGATCATCTCTAAGAGTTCAAGTTCCTTTGGACATTTTGAGCATCATTTTTTTGTTTGCATCTAGGTTTGTGATACTGAGTTGCTCTAAATTTACTTCCTATTAGGCAACATTCCTTAATCATCTATATATATATCTACACAGGTGATAAGTGACAAGGTAATTTTGTCCCAACCTATGTTTGGAAATGTTATCTTATAAAATCAACTCTCTTATATGCCAAAGGAATGATCAAGGTTGCACAAGAATCAACAAAAACACAGAATTTGAGAGGCGACTTTGTTTGTCTCTTGGAGACTTTCTAAAATTTTCAAATACACAATTTATTATTCCAATAGAAACTTATTGCATTGAAATCCTAAAATACATTATTAAACCACTAGACGCTAAGTTAAATCTGGGCACTCATAAACAAATAGATCATATCACTATGAACTCAATTTCTTAGAATTCTTTCTTCCCACTTCTAGTCATTAACATGCATTTCCGAGGGGGAATTATTCACTACTTAGACTTCTTGTATTAATTTAGAAATACGAAAAACATGAGTTCTATGACTATCCCTAAAATAACAAAACAAAGCCACTAATTCTCTAAACCAATCCTATACTTAATTCAGAAGATATGCATACCAAGTGCACCTACAATTTTGTAAATCAATTCCATTTTAGGTGTCTTCCATGTGGCCCATAGTGTATCCTTAGACATAACTATGAAAGGAAGAGGTCGTGTATGGTTATTCTTCAACTCCCGCACTACACTTTTTTCTCTACACATTTGAAGCAAAATCTAGAAGTGTTGGATTTCAGTGAATCTCATAAATGGCTTCTTACATTCCTAGGAGGCACTCACAACATGGCTTACATTACTATAAGTAGCCATTTACACTCACCCAAGGAGTAGATGATGGTAGCTTTTAGCCTTTGGCAAAGAGGAGATGCAGAGAAAACAACATTGAGCAAGCACTCTATTAGTGTTACAAGCTCATTTGACATAATTGGATAAAATAATTTACCACTAAGTTGCATCATTGGATTCGATAGTTATGCTAGTCAATATTTTTTCTACTCCAGGAAGTGATGACCTCGATCAAAATTCCGTACAAGATTACATTCTGAAAAAATTTCAATTATTTGTAGTTATTTTCTATTGGTCTATATCTGTACCAAAGGGAAGTATTGGTCCTGATAAAATTCCCCAGGTAAAGACTTTGTAGGGTGTGGATTCAATTGAACATATTTCTTCTCTAGTGCACTATCCAAGGTGATTCAAGTCCTTCCCCATTTCATTCCTCCACCTCAAAAATTTTGTGGAAATAATAGAGGAGCTTCCAACAATGGGTTGCATGTTTATATGAAGAACATTAGAAGTAGTGGATGCTTGTTATAGGCATTGGTAAACCAAAGATCTCAAGGTTGGTAGGAGTCCAAATGTTCTAGAGTTGACATGAATCACACAATTCCAATGACTTACTCAAACATGTACCAATCACATTAGTAATTTTTTTGTGCAATTAGATTGAAATCATGTTTAAAATCAAAGGGATATGAATGTTACATAGATGACTGTACTCCTCGTTAGCATAAAAAAATAAAAAATGTGTCGTAAAAGGGAGAACCATTTGTTAGAAAGAAACTAGTTTTTCATAAAAAAACAGAAGCGTTGTCATAAATTCAAAATCAATGAAAGGTGATTACTAAACCAAATCTTATCCGACAATAAAATAAAATAAATAAAACTAACCCTATATTAAAATAAAAAAAATCTAAGTTATTTTGTAATTCAAAATATTTCTTTACAATTTCAAGAGATGATGTTCTTATAGGAAACATTAGAGATATTAAACATCATCAACTGCATTGCAATAGAGTTTCCCATAAAAGTTGCAGATTTTACACCAAAAGATATGAATATTTAGGAGTTGATGTCTTGCTCATTTTCATCTAATACGTGACGATGTCCGAAATTTGTGAGGTTGTGATGCAAATTTAGATTTGGAAAAATAGTCATCATATTGTTCATGAATTAATGTTGTTTTATTTTTCTTATCTGGTGTCATCTACTATCTGTATATTTCCAAAATCTATCAAATATTTGCTATTGGAACTTGAAAGACCATCTTTGAAGATTAAGAGGCAATCTATGTTGGAAAGGTTATAGAATATGTCAAATTGGCATAATGTAAGTGATTTCTCTTTATCTTCTAACTTTGAGTGGAGTTTTGTTTACTAATGTTTATCTTCTAACTTTGAGTGGAATTTTGTTTACTAATTTTTATCTTCAATGAATTTTTATATATCACGATTCTTCCTGAATTTATGCTTTACGACATTTTCTTTGCAACATCTAGTGAAATTTCTAGTTAATTCATTGTCTAATGCATTTTGAAAAGGGAAGAATGTTTAGAAATTTTTCATAATCTCCATAATTGGACAAATTACATTGGTTTTTTTTCATACTCAACCATAAAAATTGGATACTTTTATTTTCATAATGAACCTTTTCTAATTGCAACAATTAATGAGTATATGCAATCACTTATTTATAAATTTTGTTATAAAGTGTTTGAATACCAAATTTGAAATGTTCTATTACAAGGATGATTATGGATATATGGTATTTAGGTAATCAAATTAAGAAGATAAAAAAATGGATAAGTTCACTTCCTTGAGTAGAAGTTACTTAAATAATGGACACATGGTAAAGAATAAACAATATATAAGTTCACTTCTTTGAGTAGAATTTGGTCGAGTAATGTACACATGTAAAAGATTGAAATCCATTCTCAGAACGATCTAATTCTCAGAATCAGATTTCAGCCTCCTTAAAAAAAAAAATTTTAACAAAAAAAATATTAATAAATTTTTTAAGTACCCAAGCTAAATCTAATTCGGGAATCAAATTGCTCGCCTCCATTTTTTTGTCTTTAATAATTTTTTCTTTCTAAATTTAAATATTAATGTTCTAAAAAATAATGAAATTAGTATTTTCTTTTTAAGTTATTATATTTTATGGTCTTAAAATTAAATTTAATTTTAATAGTTTTAAAATTTTCTTAGTTGTTTTATTTTTGTTTGTAGATTATAAAATTGTTAAAATTTTGATATTTTTGTTTAATTTATTTAATAGTTTTTTTTTTTTTTTTTTTTTTTTTTAAATTTATTTAGTTTTATAGTTTTATTAAAAAAAATTAAAATTTTAGAGTTACAAGCCCTTTTTTTGACATTTTTTTATGTTTCTTAAAAAAAAACATGTTTTTGTTATTATTTATTTCTTTGTATGTTTTTTTAATTCTTATTTTTAAAGGTTAATTCTATTTTTTTTTTTTTTGTATTTTTTAGGTTCAACAAATTCAATTTGGAGTAGAGAATATGAAGGCCACTCTCCTTCACATATAGGAAATCAACATTCAATCTTTAAGGTATTGAGCCTAGGCATACTAACATTCATAGTATGGCCACTGTGGGGCTACACAACACAAAGGTAGCTTCACTCATCTAGCAGTCCCTCATTCCTTCCCTTTTATCAGTTCCTTATGTTCTAAACTAAGACCAACTATTCAGGAAATTATTATAGCCTCTAGCTCAAAATGAAGACTTTTACATTATTTTCCTTTTCCAATTCAAGTGAGTTCACAAAATCCACATAGGCCTAATGTGACAAAATCCACACTCACCATTCCAACATTATTATTCTTAATTACAAATTACAAAACATGGGGTATAAAAAAGGGTGTTACATCACATCAATTTCTTGCAGATCCTTACTTCACATGAATCCTAAAGTGTAGCATCATTGTTTTCACTTGTTTGTACACTTGAAAATCCAGAATATATTTATATTCAAATAAGAGTTTCTAGCCAACCATATACCCCAACTAACTATGTCTAAAATGGATTATATTTATTTGAAATATTTTTTTTTAAACCATTTCCTCAAGGATTCTTCTATAACATCACCAAACCACTCATTTGAAACATCTGAAATTTTATCTACCTCCTTCCAAATGTATGTGAATATGGATAATGGAATAGAAAATGATATACAGGTTCTACCTATACACAATGCACACATCCCCATATCCTACCTACTCTTGTACAATACTTCCCATATTGATGCCTTATTCTTTAAACTATCTAGAGAAATATTATAATGTTTCTGGGATTTTAATTTCCAGATCTACCTCTACTTCCAAATTCATGATAGGGTTTCCGTTTCCCATCTTAACCTAATATGATCCTTCTTTTGATTCTCAAGACAAGCACTCCATAAAGTTGCCTTCCCCCCTTCTAAATAATTAACTATGTTAACCTATAATATTGCTACCAAATATCTCTGATGATTGAATCTCCCATGTATACAAAATCCTCCCTTTTTTTATAATTATAAATAAAATCTTTCATCGATCTTATCCTTTCACTAAAAACAAGGGTAGAGACAACATCAATGAGTAAATGTCCATGGACTCAATACTTCCATCTTATAATGTTCCTCCTAAATACTTCTTAAGTAAAGAATTTCCGAAAAAACATTTACCCATGGGTTACCAAAATGATTAATATTATTCAATCCCCACCCGCTATAATCTTCAATTTTAGTAAAGTAATTCCATCATTCTATTTTTTCTTACACAAAAAGAATTTAAAACATGTATTCATATTTACGAGGTCTCCTTTATGAGTATAGAAAAAGGAATTAAAAAAAAAGAAGCATGCATGGCCTCTAAGACAGATTTTACCAATGTCATCCTCCCACCCAAACACAACCATTTATTATAACAATTATTAATTTTGAACTTGAATTTTTCAATGGGACAATCAAAATCAATTTTTCTATATCCATTTATTTTTAATATAAAACTTAAATGTTTAAATCCATATTGAAACTATAAGAGTTTACAAGGAAAAAGACTTAGCAACATATATGCTTATTATCTTGATCCATGCCATTAAAGAAGATTGTATAATTTTGTAAATATAGCTCCATAATTATAGCTACTTCACCAATATCAAATATTCCTATTGTATCCTTACTTCCCTTACACTACCATTAGAGAACAACAAAGAATTATCAACAAATAATAACTAATTCAATGATAAAGCCCTTCCAATTTTGACCCATGTGATAGTCACTAGTCTTTTTTCTTCCATAATATCCATATCGTAGCCTTCAATCACAACTAAGAAAACCAAAGGAGATAAAGGATATCCTTACCTCAACACCCTAAACAATAAAAATAAATAGAAAATATACAACCCACTATCAATTTAACCAAACTAAAGCCCACATGAAAAAGCTTGATTCTAAAATATAGCCCACAAATTTTGTTATATGCCTTGGATACATCTAATTTCATAAACATTGTCGGTAAATTCTTAATTGTTATTGAGTGATGACCTTTTTTTAACCCTAATAACTTTGTGTATTTATGTTCTAGCTAGAAACCCATATTTTCTTGAGAAATAACTTATCAAAATATTTTTCTTTTAACTCTAACTACCAAAATTTTTGCTATGATTTTGTACACATAATTACAAAATTATATGGGCATGAAATTATGAAAAGTATTGGGGTCAGTATTTTATTGAATCAATGTTAGAATCATAGCACTAAAAGTTTCTAGGATCTTCCAAAAATCCCAACTTCTTCAATTACCCTAGTTAAGTCATCTTCCACTAAATCATACGACATAATAAAAAAACACACTAGAAATTATGTAGAATTGTGATTTTATCCTTTTTAAAAGAAGCTAATAGATATGTTAATTCCTTTTTCGATATATTTTAAAAACAAGTTATTGTCAAAATTGTGTATATATTTGTGTTTTCCAACTCTTTATAAATAAACTAAAATTATGAAACTCTTAAATCTACTATATCTCAGAGAGTTTACTTTATCATCTTTCATTTCCAAAATGGTATTGGCTCTATTCCTATGATAGCAAAAATATGAAATAGCTCTATATTTCCATCTTCCATTTCAAATTTATCCACATTATTTTTTTCTATTTGGAATCCAAGCAATCCCAATACCCTTTACCTCTTTGAAGGATGTTGTAAGCTAAAATGTGTTGATTCATTAACCATAACTTACCTATTATTTATTGATAGTTTATTCCTTAATCATAACTTACCTACTACTTCTTGATCATAACTTGCCTACTACTTATTGTGGAAAATAACTTAGTATTTCTTGATCATTTCTTCAAATTATTCGACTTCCATCCATATGGTTTTATGATCAGGGGATCAGTAAAGTGCTCAAAATGAAAGTGTTCAAAAGTTCTCGAAACTAGTGCGAAAACATAGATCTCGTGGCCCCAAATCCAATGCAACTTGAATTTCTCAAAAATGATATCTTATGCTCCAAATATCGCGCTCTGATCATTTTCCTAAAAAACTAAATTTTTTGTAGGTTGAAGTGTGGGACCACTGAGTGGACAATCTGTACAATGACTTAGCAGGTTGACTATGTACTTTGGGCCAATTGTAAGCTGCCAAGTGGCTATATGTGATTGGTTGAGTATTGTCAAAATTTGATTGGTTGTGGTATATTTTATGTGGACCTATGAAAGGGTGCCACATGGCCCAATCACAGGCTACCACGTGGTACCCTAGGATTGACTAAAATTTTGTTGAGGGCCAAACTAGCCTCCAGGGGGTTCGAACACGAGACCTCTTTCTAATCAACATAGCACTCTACCAATGCGTTGTTAGTGGGACTTAACCGTTGTAGTCCTTGATTGTTATTTGAAGTTTCATCGTTGATCCATTGGGGAATGGGGTCGGGCTAAGCCCTTGGCCCCCGGTCGCCTTGTACCCATGGAACCGTGAGTGGAGGATCCGAGGGCTCAGGGCTTAGTCCTAGCCCAAGGTCATAAAACAGAGCACATAACAATGATGGAGGCAAAGAGTAGTGCTCACATCAAGGGGCTTAGGGTAAGTCCCTAGGATGAGGTTCCTTGGTATACCACAGGACCATCGCCATCGGAACATAGTCGGATGTAGAGGGGGGATTAGGGTTAGCCCTAGCCAAAGTCTTATGGGTAACATTAGAACTAGGTGCAAGATTCAGGCACCAACCCTAGGTTTTGTGATAGCAATGGAACCATGGCCCTAGTTTCAGGGGCTATGCCAATGAGGGCAGGTAGTTAGCCCTAGCCCCTAGGTGCATGGCCTTGTGTGGCCCATTTTTTTGCCATAGGGATCATTGAGCATTTAAACGAATCACAAATTTGCACCCAAAATGGTGGGAATCTTATCAACACTGGGTGAAAATGACCCTCAGATGTTCCTGGAAAGGAAAAATTCATAGAACAGTTAGCAGGGGGGTCAAGTTTGTAGAGCAGTTAGCAGCAAAACGTCCCTAGAGCATAACTTTCTTAGTTTTTTGCCAAACTAAGTCCAACAAGAGCCCATATTGGGGTTTTTGGGCGTTTTAGAGCCATTGCAAACATTATTTTTACATTTTGAGCATTCTAAATCCATGAAATAACATATTATAGCACTTAATGATAGAGGCCCAACATTGGAAGCTGGACTAGGAGATGTAGCTGAGGAGGGCTTAACTCGTTTATCATTTTGTTGTCTTGTGTTGCTATGTATGGTTATTTGTCTCTTCTTTTATGCTGTAAACTGAGTTTAAAAACAATTCATTTATGTACTTTTGAAAATTGATCCATTGCCTAAAAGACTTAAAAAGTTACTTGCAAATTTTCTATAAACCTTCAAGTTTGTAAGTTAGATTAGTTTGGTATCAGAGCTCAAGGTTATTTTGAAGGTTTGATTTTGTTTGTAAGTGTTTTCTGATGCTTACAAGGTTGAAGCTAAAAATAGGAGGAGTGTTTGTAGAGCCAAATCCTCAACTGGGTTCAAGGAAGACACACATACCTCAAACTTCACCAATCATGGCACATGAAGAAGGTCATGAGGGATTGTTTGAGGATGAGATAACTTTCAGAAAAGATTTCTTTGAAATTTTTGAAAAGGTGAAAGTTCTATTTCAAGATAGAAACATAAGGTTGCAAGGAGAGAGCTCAAATCCTCCAAAAGGTAATGGAGGAAATGGTGACAAACCTCCACCTCCACCTTTTTCTTCACCTCCATCTTCACCCTCATCTTATTCTACTTCAACCCCTTCACATACTCCTCCAAGAACTCCAAAGGGACATGGTAAAACTTCTTTCTTAAACCTTTATGTAAAATTTCAATTGCCTATGTACAATGGGGAAGTAGATGTTGAGAAATTGGTTAATTAGGTTCATCAACTTGAAGTTTATTGCAGGATTCAACAAATTGATGATGATTCAACTAAAATTAAGCTTTCTTCTCTAAGGTTGGAAAGTGTGGCAATCATTTGGTGGGAGGTCAATACTCAAGAGGATCTCAATAAAAGTGGTAAAATTATTTCCTCATGGAATGATTTTGTAGCCGCATTAAGAGGACAATTTTATCCATTAGCATACATGCATAAAGCAATAATGGACTGGAAAAGGTTTAGACAAGAAAAAGGTATGAGTGTTCAAAGTCATACACAAGAGTGTAGAAGAAGAGTGTTCATTTTGGGTGTAGATTTACCCTCTTAAGACACTCTCCTTAAATACATAGGTGGTTTACATAGTTACTTGAGGCATATAATTCTTATGTTTAATCCTACAAAGCTAGATGAAGTTTGTGTACAGGAAACTCATTTAGAAGCAAGAGGGGAAAATGTTCCTCAAGAGACTAGCTAGAAGCCATTTAAGTTTGGAGACAAACGGGAAACGGGAAGTTGAAAGGCAAGGATAAAAAGAATTCTTCAATCAAGAAAGAGGGAGAAAAACTCACATGTAAACATTGTTCAAAGGAAGGCCATGATGAAGACCATTGTTGGAAACTTCATCCTAAGTTGAGACCCAAAAAGTTTAACAACAAGGAGAAAGAAAAGACTGCAACAACAACTCAACAAGATCTAGGATCTCATTTTGGAGATACCAAAATCACAACCATGGGATTGAAAGGTAAGGATTCTATTGCAAGTACTAGTTCTTCTAGAAAGCCCATTGAAACTCAAAATTAAAAATAAAGAATTGAACTTTTCCATATTAGATTCATCTCAAAACCTAATAAAGTAGATACTTTGTTTGATAGTGGATCCCAAGCCAACCTTATTTTAAAGCCATTGTGAAGAAACTAAACTTGGAAACCATTCCTCATCCTAAACCTTATCCTTTGGGTTGGATATGTGACAATTCCAAATTGCAAGTGACAATAAAATGCATACTTAAGTTCACCATCACTGCAATTTTTTTTGATGAGGTAGAACTTGATGTAGTACCACTTGACATATGCAGGATTGCTTTGGGAAGCCCATACTTATATGATAGGAAATACATATTTCATTTCCATGAGAACAAGTATCATTTTTTTAAATATGGGATTGGGTATATTGTTAGAGCACATCGCAAGAAGTTGAATTTGTCTCTTGTGAATGCTGGAAAAATGAAGAGGCTTGTAGATGGTATTCATAATTTTGCATTGTTAATGATCAAACACAAAGATGTTGAGGAATCTAAAGCTTTCCAAGGATGTGATATAAAACTCAAACATGATTTAGTTGTGGTTGTTAACACATGTGATAAGATGTTTTAGGAGTCTGACATGTTGCCTCCTAAAAGAGGAAAATAACATGAAACTCAATTGTAGCCTGATGCATCACTTTTGAACATTGGTTTGAACAAGATGTCACTATTAGAGAAGGCAAGGATCAAAAAGCGGATGAAAAATATACATGACAAAGGGATCATTAAGTCTAGTACATCTCCTTGTGGGTCTCCTAATGTTTTATCTTTGGAGAAGGATGGTATATGGCAATGACGATCATGGTGTGTGGATTTTGGAGCTTTGAACAAAAACACAATAAAGAATCATTATCCTCTTCCTCACATTGATGTTTTGTTAAATAAATTGAAGGATGTTGTTTATTTCACTAAGTTGAACTTGTGAATTGGTTACCATAAAATAATACTTATTGAAGGTGATACATGGAAAACCACTTTCAAGACAAAGTTAGCTTCATTGCATACTTTGACAAGGGTGAAACATGTCTCTCAATGGGGAGGCAAGCAACAAAAAGCCTTTAATGCATTGAAAGGTAAAATCAATAAAACATCAATTTTTGTGTCAGATACTAATTAGCCATTACAGATTCAATTGGTGAATTAGATGGTACAGGAACATTTGGTGAAGACTCAAGCCTAGTAAAAGGCTAGACATTATAAGCATCGTGTTGACCATAGTTTTCAAGTTGGAGATGAAGTAAGGCTTTGCATCAACAAAGAAAATCTTCAACGTGAAGAGAACTTGAAATTGTATGAGCCTCCTTTGATTGAAGATCAAGGAGAGAATATTCATATTCCTTCAATAGAAGATTTGTCTCCTGAATATCTTGAAGAATTGTATCAAGATACTATCCTTGACAGGAGAACAAGAAATTCAAAAAGAGGGAACATGGAGTACCTTCGTGTGGGAATCAAAGGTACTAATCCAAGCAAATCCAAATGGATTAATACTGGAAAGGTGAAGGAAAGTTACCCTCATCTATATATTGACTGAAAAATAGTCTTTTGATGGTCCAAAAGATTCCTGTGGGGAGAAGTGATCCAAGAGGTCAGTAAAGTGATAAAAATGAAAGTGTTCTAAATTTCTCGAAACTAGTGCCACCCTGAATCCAATGCAACTTGAATCACTCACCCTAAATCCAATGCAACTTGAATCACTCAAAATCAATATCGTATGCTCTAGATATCGTGTTCTCATTTTTTTCCTAAACAACTAAAATTTTTACAGATTGAAGTGTAGGAAATATGGCTGGGTAGTTCGTACGATGACTCAACAGGCTAACTGTGTAGGTTAACTATGTACTTTGGGCAATTGGCAGGCTTCCAAGTGGTTATATGTGATTGGTTGAGAATTGTTGAAATTTGATTGGGTGTGGTATATTTTGGACCTATGAAAGGGTGCCATACGACCCAATCATGGGCTACCACATGGCACCCCAGAATTGACTAAAATTTTGTTAGAGGTCAAACTGACCTCCATGAGGTTTGAACATGAGACCTCTTTCCAATCAACACAACACTCTACCAGTGCACTTCTGGTGGGACTTAGCCACTATAGTCCTCAATTTCTATTTAAAGTTTCAGTGTTGATCCATTGGGGAATGGTTTGGGGCTAAGCCCCTGGCCCTTGTTCACTTCGCACTCATGAAATCATAGGCGGAGGAGCTAAGGGCTGGGAGCTTAGTCTTGGACCAAGTTCATAACACTGAGCACATAACCACGATGGAGGTGGAGATTAATGCTCATAGCAAGGGGCTTGGCATAAGGCCCCAAGGCGAGGTCCCCTGGTATACCAGAGGACCACCGCCATCGGAACGCAGTTAGATGCAAAGGGGGGCTAAGGGTTAGCCCTAGCTTAGGTCTTATGGGTAGCGTCAGAACCATGGGCGGTGCAAAATCTTTGAGAGTGGTATTCAGGGGCTAGCACCAGGTTTTGTGATAGAAATCGAACTGTGGACTAGGATTTAGGGGCTATGTTGATGGGGGTGGGCAATTATCCCCAACCCTTAGGTGCATGATCCCCTATGGCGCAGTTTTTCTACCATATGGGTCATTGTGTATTTAAACAGATTGACAAATTGAACTTGAAACGACATAAACCTCATTGATGCCAGGCAAAAATGTCGCTCGACGGTTCTTGGAAAGGTATAATTCTTAGAACAATTAGCAGAAAAGTCCAGTTTGTAGAGCAGTTAGGAGCAAAACTTATCTAGAGCATAACTTTCTCAGTTTTTGGCCAAATTGAACCCAAATTTGGGTTTTTTGGTGTTTCAGAGCCATTGGAGACATTGCTTTTACATCATGAGCATTGTAAATCTATGAAATCACATATTTGAGAACTTAATGAAAGAGACCCAACATTGGAAGCTAGACTAGTAGCCCAAGAGGGGTGAACTCCTTTATCATTTTGGCATTTTTTTTGTTGTGTATGGTATATTTGCCTCCATTTTTATGCTGAAAAATGAGTTTAAAAAACATTAATTTTTGTACTTTTGCAAATTGATCCATTGCCTAAAAGACATAAAAAATTACTTGCAATTTTTCTATAAACCTTCAAGTTTGTAATTAAGATCATTTTAACCTCCCCTTACCTCTACCTGTAATTAAATAATATCTAATCCACTCATAAAGACTTCATAAATGAAAAATATGTTCAATTTATTAGAAATCCCTTCTTACCTAGTGTTGTTCTTCCATATAAAAATAAATTTTAAAGATTAACAAAATCAACCTTTCTATATTTTGTCTTTGAAATTTTTTTCTTCTACCTAAAAATTAATTACGTAAATAAAAAACTTCTCTAATCTCTTATATACGCATTCCTCCTTAGTGTCATTATTCTTCCACATAAATATAAATTTATAACCTTCAGATGAACAAAATCAACGTCCTTTATTTTGTATATAACTAAATTTTCCACCTTACTGGTTTAATAGAAATTATGATTCTATTGTTATCAATTAAAATCTAAAAACTATAAATTAAATTATGAATCACATTTTCTAGAATTATGAATCATATTTTATATTTTATATATAACCAAATAGATAAATTCTAAATATATATTCTTTTTATTATTTAATAATAAAGTAATTATAGGGATCAAATTCTAAATATATAGTTTTTTTATTATTTAATTTCATGGAAGAACTAATTTTTTTATATTAATAATGATGATGATTAATGTCAACTAAGACCAATATGGTTTATCAGACCTTAAGAAAGTAAGAAAATTAATTGTGACTCTTTAATATGTTATTTCTATGATAAAAAAGAACATAAAGAAGTAATACACATTGTGACTCCTTTATCTCCCAATGGTTGAGTCAAGGCTGAGCGTCCTTATGCTAGCCTCGCTTGAGCCAGAGGTGGGATTTTTGGATGGAGTTAGAAGTAATACACATTAAGAAATTTTGATCCTTCATGTATGTTTAAAATGAATTTATTTCTAGATGTTACCACACACGCACACACGCACACACGCACACACACACACACATATATATATATACCCGTGTAATTATTATTTTTTATTGTTTAATATAATTTTATGTTATATTATTGTTACACGTTACTACTTAAGAATATGTCCCCATACTCAGATATAGAGAACATCCCCATGAAATCATTGATAATAAATTCAAAATTAAAATAAAACTAACCTAGATCCATTTTAACTCGAGATCTAAAGAGAATGATCAAATTTGACGTGCAAACCTCTTTCTTTATCGCAAAATTGATCCCTCTCAATGAGGGTTAAGATGGATCTAAGCTGTTTAATTATTAAAAATAATTTTATTTATTATTTATTTTTATGTAATTGAAAATAATTCAAAAATATATTTAATTAATAATTATAATTAATATTTTTTTTTTTTAATTTTTTAATTTTGTGTAATTTTAAGGAGTCAAAATGTTTAGATAACATAACATGACATTACAACATCTCTTTCATACTAGGCTCAACAACCCAACAAAAAATAAACAAACATTTGAAGCTCACATCAATTATTATGTCCACTTTATAGTTTTTGATATTTTAATTCGATAGTAAATACCATTCACAAGTTTGAGAGGTGAAATATTCATAATTGAAGTGTCCCAAGCTAGGAGACTGGCTCCTATAACTATGCAGTGCATAGTTGGCACATTGCACAGTCTTAGTGACCAAGCTAGGAGACTAGATCCTATAACTACATAGTGTGTAGTTGGAGCTAGCCCAAGACAGGCTCTCCGCAATTTCAGAAGCCCAGTCAGAGGCCTTGAGCTCCCAGAGTATGCAGTGCATGCAATGAAGTGTGAGATCTGGGCAGGGGGGAGCCTAGATCTATCCATGGGGAGTGTGCAAATAAAGCACATCTGAAGGATTATGTAAGGATGATTGAAAATATAACTAAGTATAGATGTATGCATGTAAAACAAGTCCAACAATGGATCAAACTAAAGGAACACAAAGCATGTGAAGGGAGCCATCACAACGGAAACTGTTGGTGCAAAAATGGGAAAACTCATGCGACACTTGAGAAAGGAAATGTATAACTTGAAACAACACTTCTACAAGCTAAAACATGTTAAAAAACTAGTGGTTGTTCAAAAAAATAAGTGAAATAGAACTCCCACAAGTTAAACAAACAAAAGCGACAAAAAAACCAGCAAAAGGAAATAAAAGCAAAACTCACCCCGAAAAGCAATGATAATGCTTTGAAGGATCCTTGAGCTCTAGAGGTGTCCATTACATAGAGTTGAGAAAAATGGAATTTATGACACGTATGCTTGATATCAATGACAACAATGACACTTGGGAGAAAATTCTAAAGATGTCAATGTGCCACCTTCGGAAAACTAATAATAGATCCCTACTTCCTAGGGATGATTTTCCTCTTAGCTTCTTTCTTTTCAGGAAAACTTTTGTGCACTACCTAGAAAGATTGTGCAATTTTGGGAAGGACTCGAAAACTCTTTGGTTCATGCACTGAGCAGTTTTTGAGCACAGTAGGTTCTGCAAAATTTATGGGTTGTGTGGCTATGGGCTTCCTCTCAGGTTCTGTGTAATTTCCCAGTTCAAGGTAGGATGTTAGTTGGCTATATGCAATTCTAGAGGTGATTGGCTCTTGGTATCTCTCATGCTCTGTGCAGTTTCCCAACTAGAGATAGAATCCCAACTTAGTATGTGCAATTATGGAACCAAATCTCGCTGTTGGCTTGAACTGCTTATTTATTGAGAGTAAGGTTGGGTTCCCTCTAGGATTGTGTAGATCGTCAAGGAAGTTCTAGAATCGGATGCAACCAAGTCAGAGGTCAGCTTGTGGGAAAGAAAACACAAGTTGTAAAGAAAAAGACAAAATTCAAATGAAAGCATAAGTACCTGGGTAGTGTAAGGTAAGTTTCTAGGAATTTAGTAGGGAGGCTCCAAAACGAAGCATAGGAAATATTTTGGAGGGTGTTTGTAGTCATTATAAAAGCACCCAACAAGTTTGATACAACTAATACATCCCAAGTTTAAATCTATTTTTTAGAAAATAATATTTAAGGGATTTGGAACTTATTTAAATTTTATTATAGCCTACCATCCATAATAAGATGGTTAAACAGAAAGAGTTAATCAAGTTATAGAAGACATGTTGAGGATGTATGTGATGGAAAAACCATCAAAATGGGAAGAATATTTAATCTGGTGGGATTTTCCTATAACAGTGTGTACCAAGCATCTTTGATGATAAGCCCATTTGAAACCTTGTCTAGAAAAAAATGCCACATACAAGTGAGTTCAAATAGTCTAGTGGACAGGACCATTATTGGTCCATATTTGCTCCGGGAAATGGAAGAGAAAGTAACATAAATTAAATAGATTTGAAGGCTACCTAGGATAGACAAAAGATTTATGTGGATAGGAATAAGTTGAATAGGGATTTAAAATTTGTGACCATGTCTTCTTAATATTCAAGGCAAGTAAAAGTTCCTTGAGGTTGGGAAGTTGTGTGAAGTTGGCAACTACATATTGTGGACCATTTGAAACCCTGGAGAGGATTGGTCTGGTGGCGTATAGGATTGAATTGCCAACATCCATGCACACTCATAATGTTTTTCATGTTTCATTGCTTTAAAAGTATGTTCCTAATGCTAACCATGCAATTTATTGGAACATGATATAAGTGGAGCCCAAGGGATAATTTCAAGTCCAACCAATGTGGATTTTGGATGAGAAAGTCATGGTGCTATGAAATCAAGCTGTCACCTTGGTAAAGGTGCAGTGGACCCATTTCAGTTGTGAATATGCTACATGGGAGCATGAGAATGTAATGAGGGAATAATACCCTCTTTTCTGGATAAACTTGTTGTATATGTGTATATATAATGCATTGAGGACAATGCCTAAATAAAGGGGAGGGGAATGTAACACCCCTACTCAACCGCTAGAATGTATATAGCATGTATATATGAAACTGAGGTTGGAGAAACAAGGATTTATTTTGAGGGTTGTTGCACCCATGTACATGTGTGTTTGTGTTTTGGGGCTAGTATGCCTAAGCACATGTTGATAATTGTATATGTGTTTGAGGCTAGAGGACCTTAAATGTATTTATGATAATACATGCATGTTAATAAAAAAAAATATAATGGAAGCAAATCAATAAAATGTAAATTTTTTGGGGGATTGAGACTCCATGTATGGGTTAAAAGAAGAACATATGATTTAATAATCATTAAAAAATTCACATGCATATAACACGGTCCATTAAGTGGCTTGGTGAATGCCAAGTGGAAAAAGAAGGGCATGCATATAAAATCGAGCATGCTGGTAGTATGAGGGGGAATTATTCCTATTTATCCATTCTGGAAGACATAAAAAAAAGTTGGCAGACAAATATGGAATGAGATACTATAAGGGTACCTAGAAGACTTGTGAGGCAATGGAACTCCTAGAAGCTATAGGACTCTAGAAAATTCCCATCTAGCTGAGTAAGGTGCCCATGAAAGTGGTGACATAGACCGAGGGATTGTAGATGCCATGAAGGGTGTGTACCACTTGGGTGTAATCTAATGGGGAATGTGAGCATGTTGATTAGAGACTATCGGGGTTGGTACCTTAGTTGTGTGAGGGATTGGAAGGGTACGTAGAAGAATCGTGAGGGCATTGGCACTCCTAGAATTTATAGGACCCTGGAACATCCCTGACCATTAGTATAGGGGTTGACAGGTGATGTCATCCTATTGGTTAGAGGTTGTTAGGTTTGGTACCTTGGTGAGTTAATTGTACTAAGCATGTACTAGGGTTTGAGAAAGTTAATGCCCATGGAGTTAAAGCCCCATCTTAAGGGTGACCCAGTGTGGAAATAAAATGAATAGTGTGGTTTATGGCTAGGTGGAACATTGATGGTATCTAATCAATTGGGCATAACCAAAAGATTAGTATTTTCCTTTTATGTTTATTTTTGTTGCAATGTTATATATGTTTTAGTGAGTTGTATCTATATATTAAGCATGTAGAATATGCTTGAGCGTAAGTAGTGCATTCAAGTATGCATTTAGATATTCATATCATTAGGTGGGGAATTTCCCCAAAAAGAGTAAATTTTTCAAATTACATGTTACTAGAGATATGAGAGACAAAGTTGGACCTCAAAGATTCTAGAATAGGCTGGAAATGGGTCGGGGGACATTACAAAGGGCTTCATATATCTACATCTACTTTCCCACATTAACCAATTTGCATAGACATTTCCACATTAACATTCATTGCCCATATTCAATTTACTTTCTAAAGATATAGATTATGGGTCATTGTATGACAAACTCTCCCACCAAAATTTACCCCACATGTTTTAGACTTATAATTTCCAAACTAGACAAGACTTATCACATAGTTTAAAAACATTAATATGAATATATTTTCATAAATGAAAATTTTATTGAGGAAATAAGAAAATAAAGACTTAAATTCCACAAAATATTTTACCAAGTAAAAACATGAAAATAACATTTGGACATATTTATTTCTTTCACTCAATGGACAACTCTTGTCCAACCAAATTATAGCATAAAAATGCAATATTTCCACCAAATTAAGGTGAATGTATCAATATTTCTTTAGACTTAAATTTTACATAATTACCACTTGAAATCTCTCCACTCAGAAACCTCAAATAATAATCATTGTGGGAGTTAGGCTATGTAATAAAAAAAAGCCATAATATATATTAACTTCTCCCAATATTCTCATTAGGCCTTAATACATTTCAAACCATTAAAATTTAATATTATATTTAGATGAAAGAGAATACAATATAAACCATCCAAAATGTCCAAAGACATTATGCCAATGTTACATGGTTTTTCTTGCAGGAAAACAAATTGTAAAAAGTTACCATAAAATAGATACAAATGATAATTTAGAGAGCATGACATCCCAAAGGGTTCTTACACTTTATGACAACTTGAAATGCTCCTAAATATTTAAGACATCAAAATGCATTTAATATTCCTAGTTTAAACATGGGCTATCCTCCATTGTTGTCACAAGTAGGGTATTAATCCTTCTAAGGTTGCCACACAAGGAATACTTCGAACTCTTATTGACCCAATTTATAAATATATTCCAATTAATTCAATAATATTACTACTATCCCAACAAATATACTCACAATAAATTAATTTAAAAGGCTTCAAAGGCCCCAATTAAATTTCACAATAGGTTTGCAATCTTCATGAGTTCACTCGTGATTTATTTAATTAGTTAATTCATATGTTCTATGAATAATTTTCCAACTAAGTATTCACTATACAACATTGACATTCCAAACATTACTCATGTTATTAAAAAAAAGTTGCATTAAAAAATATATATTCAATGCCCTTCCAAAAGAAACATTCAACCATTCACACATGAGTTCAAATTCCATCTCAGCAAGTAATAAAAACATTTTTGAATGGAATTCACATGACTTATGGTAGATAAAAATTAACAATTTTGAGAGATAAATACACTTGTTTGAGTTGATTTAATATTTCCTAGAGAATGAAGAATGGTGAGCCACTCTCCAATCAACCATAGGCTTGACTATGCTACAGATATCTTGCAAGTGTCCAACCCTAAACTAGATCCAAATTTGTTAAGAGGAAGTTCACTAAAGGTTCAACAAATTCAATTTGGAGTAGAGAACATGAAGGCCACTCTCCTTCACATATAGGAAATAAATGTTCAATCTTTCAAGTATTGAGCCTAGGCATATTAACATTCATAGTATGGCTGTTATGGGGCTACATAATACAAAGTGAGTCCTTCACTCATCTAGTGGTCCTTCATTCCTTCCCTTTTATCAGTTACTTATGTGCTAAATTAAGACCAACTATTCAGGAAATTATTATGGCCTCTAGCTCAAAATGAAGAATTTTACATTATTTTCCTTTTCCAATTCAATAAGTTCACAAAATCCACATAGGTCTAATGTGAAAAAATCCACACTGGCCATTCCAACATTATTATTCTTAATTACAAATTACAAAACATGGGGTTTAAAAAAAGGTGTTACATCACATCAATTTCTTGCACATCCTTACTTCACATGAATCCTAAAGTGTAGCATCATTGTTTTCACTTGTTCATATACTTGAAAATCCAAAATATATTTATATTCAAATAAGATTTTCTAGCCAACCATATACCCCAAGTAACTATGTCTGAAATGGATTATAATTATTTGAACTATTTTCTTTTAAACCATTTCCTCAAATATTCTTCTATAACATCACTAAACCACTCATTTGAAACATATGAAATTGTCTCTACCTGCTTCCAAATGTATGTGAATATGGGTAATGGATTAGATAATGACATATAGGTTCTACCTATACACAATGAACACATCCCCATCTCCTATCTACTCCTCTACAATACTTCCCATGTTGATGCCTTATTCTTTAAACTATCTAGAGAAATATTATAATATTTTTGTGGGATTTGAATTTCCAGATCTACCTATACTTCCAAATTCATGATAGAGTTTCCATTTCCCCTCCAAACCTAATATGATCCTTCTTTAGATTCTCAAGACAATCACTCCATAAATTTGCTTTCCCCCCTTCCAAATAATTAACTATGTTAACATATAATCTTGCTACCAAAAATCTCTGATGATTGAATCTCCCATGTAATTAAGGATACACAATCCTCCCTTTTGTATAATGTTAATCAAAACTTTCATCGATCTTGTCCTTTCACTAAAACCAATGGTAAAGACAACACCAATTTGTAAATGTCCATGGACTCAATACTTCCATCTTATAATGTTCCCACCAAATACTTCCTAAGTAAATAATTTCCCAAAAAACATCTACCCATGGGTTACCAAAATGATTAATATTCTTCAATCCCCACCCATAATTCTCCTTTGACCTAGCTATAATCTTCAATTTTACTCAAGTAATTCCATCATTCTATTTTTTCTTACACAAAAGAATTTAAAACATGTCTTATAATATTTGCAAGGCTTCCTTCATGAGTATATAAAAAGGAATTAAAAAAAACATGCATGGCCTCCAACTAGTACCAAAACATAGATCTTGCTGCCCTGAATCCAACACAACTTGAATCACTCAAAACTGATATCATATGCTAAAAATATTGCGTTCTGATCATTTTCCTTAACAACTAAAATTTTTGCAGGTTGAAGTGCAAGACTACTGACTAGGAAATCCCTACGATGACTTAGTAGGTTGACTATGTACTTTGGGCCAATTGTAGGCTGCTAAGTGGTTATACGTGATTGGTTGAGAATTGATGAAATTTGATTGGTTATGGTATATTTTATGTGGACCTATGAAAGGGTGCCATGTAGCCCAATCACGACTGCAACATGGTACCCCAGGATTGCCTAAAATTTTATTAAGGGCCAAACTGGCCTCCACGGGGTTCGAACATGAGACCTCTTGCTAATCAATGTAGTGCTCTACCAACATGTTGTGAGTGGTACTTAACCATTTTAGTCCTCAATTGTTATTTGAAGTTTTAGTGTTGATCCATTGGGGAATGGGGTCGGGGCTAAGCCTCTGGTCTCTAGTCACCTTGCACCCACAGAACAACACGGGGAGGAGCCAACGACTTGGGACTTAGTCCCAGCCTAAGGTCATAACACAGGGCACATAACCACAACAAAGGGAAAGATTAGCGATCACATTAAGGGGCTTAGGGTAAGGCTCTTAGATGAGGTCCAATGGTATACCACATGAACACCACCATCAGAACGGAGTCAGATGCAGAGAGGGACTAAGGTTTAGCCCTAGCCTAGGCCTTATCAGTAGTGTCAGAACCATGGGAGGTGTTAAATCGTTAGGTGTGGGATTCAGGGGCCAGCCCAGGTTTTGTGATAGAAATGGAGCCATGGCTCGATATTTGAGTACTATGCTGACAGGGGTGGGCAGTTAGCCCCAACCGCCAAGCACATGGCCCCATGTGGCCCAATTTTTCGCCACAGGGGTCATTGCACATTTAAACGGATGAACAATTTTCACTTGAAACAACGGGAATCTCGTCGACGTCGGGTGAAAATGCCCCTCGGATGTTCTTGGAAAGGCATAATTCATAGAACAATTAATAGGGGAGTCCATTTTGTAGAGTGGTTAACAACAAAACTTCTCTAGAGCATAACATCAATTTTTGGCCAAATTGAGCCCAATAAGGGCCCATATTAGGGTTTTTGGGTGTTCTAGAACCATTGGAGATATTATTTTTACATTTTGAGCATTGTAAATCCATGAAATAACAGATTAGATCACTTAATGAAAGAGGCCCAACATTGGAAGTTGGACTAGGATATGTAGCCTAGGAGGGGTGAACTCCTTTATCATTTTGTTGTCTTGTGTTGCTATGTATGGTATATTTGTCTATGTTTTTATGCTACAAACTGAGTTTAAAAAAATTTCATTTGTGTACTTTTTAAAATTGATCCATTACCTAAAAGACATAAAAATTTACTTGCAAATTTTCTATAAACCTTCAAGTTTGTAATTTAGATCAGTTTGGTATCATAGCTCAAGGTTATTTTGAAGGTTTGATTTTGTTTACAACTATTTTTTGATGCTTACAACGTTGAAGTTGAAAATAGGAGAACGATTGTTTGTAGAGACAAATCCTCAAGTGGGTTCAAGGAAGCCAGATATACCTCAAGCTTCACCAGTCATGGCACATGAAGAAGGTCATGAGGGGTTGTTTGAGGATGTGAGAACTTTCAGAAAAGCTTTCTTTGAAATTTTTGAAAAGGTGAAAGTTCTATTTGAAGAGAGAAACACAAGGTTGCAAGGAGAGAGCTGAAATCCTCCAAAATATAATGGAGAAAATGGTGAAAAACCTCCACCTCCACCTTTTTCTTCACCTCCATCTCCACCCTCAACTTCTTCTACTTCAACCCCTTCACATACTCGTCTAGGAACTCCAAAGGGACATGGTAAAACTCCTTTGTTAAAGCTTGATGTAAAATTTGAATTGCCTATCATGTACAATGGGGAAGTAGATGTTGAGAAATTGGATAATTGGGTTCGTCAACTGGAAGTCTATTGTAGCATTCAACAAATTGATGATGATTCCACTAAAATTCATCTTTTTCTCTAAGGTTGGAAATTGTAGCACTCATTTGGTGGGAGGCCAATACTCAAGAGGATCTTAAGAAAAGTGGTAAAATTATTTCCTCTTGGAATGATTTTGTAGGTGCGTTAAGAAGACAATTTTATCCATTAGCATACTTGCATAAAGCAATAATGGACTAGAAAAAATTTAGACAAGAAAAAGGTATGAGCATTCAAAGTTATAACCAAGAGTGTAGAAGAAGAGTGTTCATTTTGGGTGTAGATTTATCCTCTCAAGACACTCTCCTTAAATACATAGGTGGTTTACATAGTTACTTGAGGCATACAATTCTTATGTTTAATCCTACAAAGCTAGATGAAGTTTGTGTACAGGAAACACATTTAGAAGCAAGAGGGAAAAATTTTCATGAAGAGACTAGCTAGGATCCATTTAAGTCTGGAGACAAAGGAAAGGGGAAGTTCAAAGGCAAGGATACAAATAATGCTTCAATTATGAAAGAGGGAGAAAAAATCACATGTAAACATTTTTCAAAGGAATTCCTTGATGAAGAGCATTGTTGGAAAATTCATCCTAAGTCGAAACCCAAAAAATTTAACAAAAAGGAGAAAGAAAAGACTACAACAACAACTCAACAAGATCTAAGATGTCATTTCGGAGATGAGTTGAAAATCACAACCATGGGATTGAAAGGTAAGGATTCTATTGCAAGTACTATTTCTTCTAGAAAGCCCATTGAAACTCAAAATGAAAAAGAAAGAATTCAACTTTTCCATATTAGAGTAATCTCAAAACATAACAAAGTAGATACTTTGTTTGATAGTGGATCCCAATCCAACCTTATTTCAAAGCCATTGTCAAGAAACTAAACTTGGAAACCATTTCTCATCGTAAAACTTATCCTTTGGGTTGGATATGTGACAATGCCAAGTTTCAAGTGATAATAAAATGCATACTTAAGTTTTCCATCACTGCAAATTTTATTAATGAGGTAAAAGTTGATGTAGTACTGCTTGACATATGCAAGATTGTTTTGGGAAGCCCATACTTATATGATAGGAAAGACATCTTTCATCACCATGAGAAAAAGTGTCATTTGTTTAAATATGGGATTAAGTATATTGTTATAGCACATCGCAAGAAGTTGAATTTGTCTCTTGTGAATGGTGGACAAATGAAGAGGTTTGTAAATGCTATTAGAATTTTGCATTATTAATGATCAAACACAAATATGTTGAGGAATTTGAAGCTTTCCAAGGATGTGATATAAAACTCAAACATGATTTAGTTGAGTTGGTTAACACATCTGATAAGATGTTTCAGGAGTATGACATTTTGCCTCCTAAATTAGGAAAATATCATAAAGTTCAATTGCATCTAGATGCATCACCTTTAAACATTGGTATGAATAAGATGCCAGTGTTAGAGAATGCAGAGATCAAGAAGAGGATGAAAAATGTACTTGATAAAGGGATCATTAGGTCTAGTACATCTCCTTGTGGGTTTCCTAATGTTTAAGCTTTGAAGAAGGATGGTACATGGCGATGGTGATCACGATGTGTGGATTTTGGAGCTTTTAACAAAATCACGATAAAGAATCATTATCCTCTTCCTCGCATTGATGTTTTGTTAAATCAATTGAAGGATGTTGTTTATTTCACTAAGTTGAACTTGTGAATTGGTTACCATCAAATAAGACCTGTTGAATTTGATACATGGAAAACCACTTTCAAGACAAAGTTAGCTTCATTGCATGCTTTGAAAAGGGTGAAACATGTCTCTCAATGGGGAGGCAAGTAGCAGAAAGCCTTCAATGCATTGGAAGGTAAAATCCGTACAACATTAATTTTTGTGTCAGATATAAATTAGCCATTACAAATTCAATTGGTGAATCAGATGGTACAAGAACATTTGGTGAAGAGTCAAGCCAAGTACAAGGCGAGACATGATAATCATCGTGTTGACCATAGTTTTTAGGTTGGAGATGAAGTAAGTCTTTGCATAAGCAAAGAAAATCTTCAAGGTGAAAAGAAATTGAAATTGTATGAGCCTCCTTCGATTGAAGATCAAGGAGAGAATGTTCAGATTCCTTGAATAGAAGATTTCACTCATGAATATCTTGAAGAATTGTAGCAAGATACTATCCTTGACAAGAGAACAAAAACTTCAAAACAAGGGAATGTGGAGTACCTTCGTGTGGGACTCAAAGGTACAAATCCAAGAAAAGCCAAATGGATTGAGATTGGAAGGGTGAGGGAACTTTACCCTCATCTATCTGTTGACTAAAAATAGTCTTTTGATGTTCCAAAAGGTTCTAGTGGGGAGGAACGATCCAAGGGGTCAGTAAAGTGCTCAAAAATTAAAGTGTTCTAAATTGCTTGAAACTGGTGCCAAAATGTATATCTCACTGCCCTGAATCCAACGCAACTTGAATTTCTCAAAATTGATATCGTATGCTCCAGATATCACATTCTGATCATTTTCCTAAATAACCAAAATTTTTATAGGTTGAAGTGCAAAACTGATGACTGAGCAGTCCATACAATGACTTAACAGGCTGACTATGTAGGTTGACTATGTACTTTGGGCCAATGGGAGGCTTCCAACTGGCTATATGTGATTGGTTGAGAATTGTTGAAATTTGATTGGTTGTGGTATATTTTGGACCTATGAAAGTATGCCACATGGCCCAATCATAGGCTGCCACATGGCACCCCAGGATTGACTAAAATTTTGTTAACAGTCGAACTAGCCTCCATGGGGTTTAAACGTGAGACCTCTTTCCAATCAACATAGCACTCTACCAACACATTTCCAGTGGGTATTAAACACTATATTCCTCAATTGTTATTTGAAGTTTCGATGTTGATCCATTGGGGGATGGAGCCGGGGCTAAGCCCTAAGCCCCTGGTCACTTCGCACCCACAAAACCATAGGTAGAGGAGTTGAGGGCTTGGGGCTTAGTCCTGGAGCAAGGTCATGATACCGAGCACATAACCACAGTGGAGGTGGAGATTAGCACTCACACTAAGGGGCTTGGGGTAAGGCCCCAAGATGAGGTCCCATGGTATACCACAGGACCACCGTCATCGGAACAGAGCTAGATGTAGAGGGGGGCTAAGGGTTAGCCCTAGCCTAGGTTTTATGGGTAGCATCAAAACCATGGGTGATGATAAATCATCGGGCGTGGTATTCAAGGGCCAACCCTAGGTTTTGTGACAATAATAGAATTGTGGATCGGGATTCAGGGGCTATGCCGATGAGGGTGGGTGGTTATCCCCAACACCCGAGCGCATGGCCCCATGTGGCCTAGTTTTTTTGCCACATGGGTCATTGTGCATTTAAACATATTGACAACTTGCACCTAAAATGATGGGAATCTCATCGGTGTCGAGCGAAAATGTCGCTCGGGGGTTCCTCGAAAGGCAGAATTATTAGAATAGCTAGCAAGGGAGTCCAGTTTGTAGAGCAGTTAACAACAAAACTTCTCTAAAGCATAACTTTCTTAGTTTTTTGCCAAATTGAGCACAACCAGAACCCATCGTCGGTTTTTTTAGTGTTTTAGAGCTATTGGAGACATTATATTTAAATCTTGAGCATTGTAAATCCATGAAATCACATATTTGAGAACTTAATGAAAGAGGCCCAACATTGGAAGCTGTACTAGGAGATGTAGCCCAAGAGGGATGAACTCCTTTATCATTTTGCTATCTTTTGTTGTTGTGTATGGTGTATTTGTCTCTACTTTTATGATGCAAAATAAGTTTAAGAACCATTAATTTTTTTACTTTTGCAAATTGATCCATTGTTTAAAAGACATAAAAATTTACTTGCAAATTTTCTATAAACCTTCAAGTTTATAATTCATGTCATTTTAACATCTCCTTATCTCTATTTATAATTACATAATATCTAATCCACTCATAAAGACTCCATAAATGAAAAATATGTTCAATTGGTTAGAAATCCCTTCTTGCCTAGTGTTGTTCTTCCATGTGAAGATAAATTTTAAGGATTAACAAAATCAACTATTCTTTATTTTGTCTTTGAAGAAATTTTCTTCTACCTAAAAGTTAATCACGTAAATCAAAAACTTGTCTAATCTCTTAGAAACCCATTCCTCCTTAATGTTGTTATTCTTCCACATAAATATAAATTTTATAACCTTTAGATCAACAAAATCAATGTCCTTTATTTCGTATATGACTAAATTTTCCACCTTATCGGCTTAA
>APFE030340174.1:65233-105570 GCA_000404065.3 Pinus taeda
AAATCTCCTCCGCTGCTTGCCTGCCTCCACTGTGCAATCCTGCATGAGAATACTGATGAATGAATGATCCAAATTCGTATTTCCCTTGGATATACCACGCAATCCTCATTGGCATACTCAATCCCTTGATTGTGCAAGATCTGGTGCACAACTATAGTCACAACTGATAGCAATCTGATTCTCTACCACCTGTCCCTGTTGAACTGAACATGCACTGACATGCAACTGAGTTAACTGATGTATTCATTAGTTGTATTATGAGTTAATAACTTGTGAATTAATTAATAACTAATTCACCCAACTCATCTCTAGTCTATTTGCCAGTTAGACTAAATACAACCAGTTTAACAAAGCTAAACTGAACACAACTCCATCAACTGCACCTCCAGTCCATTAAACTCAACTCACTTGAGTTCTAGCTGAAGTCCTGCATGCAAATATTAGTCATCCCATAGGTAACCACGTATTTCCTTCTGGGATCTGCATGTACCACATCCGTAGCTCATCCTGAAGTGCTCCAAGAGAATAAGACAAAGTTTATAGTCTAAATATTATTATGAGCTAATAATATTTGATTGTTCTATATTTAGACTGAGCAGTCACTCTGCTGTGATATAACAATAGAAGTCCATCTATTTTTCCCAACTTGATCAATCATCCATAAAAAGCAACCTGCAATCCATAGACATGATCCATATGTCTAAAAATAGACATAGTCTAAAAATAGACTTGCGCCAAAAATAGCCTGCGGGCCCACTTAGTGAAGGCGACTCTTTTCACTAAGCTCCATCATCTTGTTGCAATCTCAACATGTATCATGTGGATGCAAATTTACAATATAGGTTAGGGTGAGTATGATTTAAATATAAGAGTCTACCAACTAATTGGCATACAAAGTGATGTCCACTCTAGGTAAGGTTTAAATGGCAGAATATTTAAAAAGGCAAAGAAGATCACATCTATACTTGGGTTGGGAAAGATAAATCCCTTCATGGGTTTGCAAAACTTAGAAGACAAGAAAATAATTTAAGTGTCCTATGTCTGTCATGTCAAATTTCTTCTTGATGCTAAATTTCACATGGGTTATAAGCTTGGTGTCATTATTTATAAGGCAATCAATGTAAAGTAAACATATGATAATATGGTCCCTGACCTACTTGCTATGGATATTATGGTCAAAGTGACATCTAGAAGAGTCCTAAGTCTACTATGTCAAATTTCTTCTTGAGGCTAAATTTCACGTGGGCTATAAGTTTGGTGTCACTATTTATGAGTATAAGGTAATCAACATAAAGTAAACATATGATAATATGGTCTCTAAATCACTTGGTATAGATATTATGGTCTAACTGGCATCTAGAAGAGCTGGAGTTTAGAAGGAATCTGTCCATTTTTTTCATCCAAAGCTTGAGGAGCTTGCTTGAGGCCATAAAGGGATTTCTTGAGGCAGGGGCAAGACTTGAGTCACTTGAAAGAAATCTAGGAGGTTGGTCGACATGTTTGATGCTAGACTTGTGTGGAAGTTCCTGTCCAATGTTACAAACATCAATAGGACACTAGACCTGTGCAGAAGTTCCTGTCTGATGTTACAAACATCAATAGGACACTAGAGCTGTGCAGAAGCTCCTGTCTAATGTTACAAACATCAATAGGAAGAGGGTGCATGAGTGTTAGATGGCATTCCTTGTAGAATGGGTGTATTGTGTAGGAGAGATTCCTTACACCACTCTTAACAATTCCTTACACTAGTTTTGCATCTTACTTTTGGTTAATGTAAGGTTATGACATTCTATGACAGTTCACTGATTCCTTTTACACAATGACAACAACTTTATTACCAATTCCTTACACCATTATGGTACAATTTCGGCAGATTCCTTTCATGAAAAAATGTGTAAGAGTTATAATTGGCAGTGAATATATGTAACCACTTTTTCGCTCTTATGAAGTTTGATTAGATGAGGGAGGGTGCACTAATTAGGGTTATATTTTCGTACATGTGAGAGGTGCAAACATATAGTGAGAGTGTTGAGGCTTGAGAGAAGCCATTGTAGTCCGTCTTTGATAGCACTGTAATCCTTATATTTTGTTAATGAGAAGATAATGGTTTCTATTACAGAATTCCAGCTTGTTGTCCATTATATTTATGTTATAGAATTCTTACATCAGAGTTCCATCTTTCATAGTACTGATCTCATCTATTGATGTTGTGGCAACACTTCTAACTCTTCCATTTAACACCTTTGTTTATACAGATCTAAATCATTATGTGATGTTTCAGTCTCTCTGTTTTAATTGTAGGACAAATTCTTTGAGTGCAGAACTATGTATCATGTGGATACAAATTTAGAACAAAGGTTAGGGTGAGTATGAGTTAAATATAAAAGGCTACCAACTAATTGTTATACAAAGTGATGTCCACTCTGGGTGATGTTTAAATGGCAGAAAATTTAAAGAGGCAAAGAAGATCACATCTATACTTGGGTTGGGAAGGATAAATCCCTTCATGGGTTTGCAAAACTTAGAAGACAAGAAAATAATGGAAGTGTCCTAAGTATGTTATGTCAAATTTCTTCTTGAGGCTAAATTTCACATGGGTTATAAGCTTGGTGTTACTATTTATAAGGTAATCAATGTAAGGTAAACATATGATAATATGGTCTCTAACTTAGTTAGTATAGATATTATGGTCTAAGTGACATCTAGAAGAGTCCCAAGTCTGTCATATCAAATTTCTTCCTGAGGCTAAATTTTGCATGGGTTATAAGCTTTGTGTCACTATTTATGAGTATAAGGTAATCAACATGAAGTAAGCATATGAAAATATGGTCTCTGACTCACTTGGTATAGATATTGTGGTCTAAGTGGCATCTAGAAGAGGTGAAATTTAGAAGGAATCTATCCATTTTTTCATCCGAAGCTTAAGGAGCTTTCTTAAGGCCATAAAGGGATTTCTTGAGGCAGAGGACAAGACTTGAATCAATCTAAACAAACCTTTGGTCCTCAGGAAGTTTTTATTGTAAATCCTGTTTAAGAGAGTGAATTTAGCATTGATTTGATGGAATTCATGTTGGAAACTGGGGAAAATGTTTTGTTGTAGCCAATGACTTATACCTGTGAAAAAACTTTAGCAACTGATTAGGCCTTGCATTCTTACACACTATCCTCTGCAACACACTTAGTAGTGTAAACTCATTTGCATTTGGCAAGTTTTCTTCCTTTTGGAAGAGGGACTATATACAAAGTATCCTTTGCCATTTAGTAAGGAAATTCTTCATTCATTGTTGCATCTTATTTTTGGATGGCCATAAATGTTTTCGGAATACGAGTCCCTAGAACTTGAACCAAAAGAGACGAGGCTTGTTCTAACTATGAATGAGTTAGGTCTTGATAGGGAGGGTCATGGACTAGATTATTCCCTGCTTTCTTATTTGTATTGATACATTGAGGGAGTTGTCGAGCTAGTGTAGGGTTGATAGACTCATTTGGAAGATGTGGAATTTGGTTTTCACTCTCACTGTAATCCATCATAGAAGAAAAAGGATTATAAGAAGAAAAAATGTCAGTATAAAAGAAGTAAAAGCATGTGTCCATTTTAATAATTTGATGCATTAGGTCCATTAGATATTCTCTTTGTTAATGAGACCCATGCGAGTTCCCACTATTTCTCAATATTCTTGGGTTTCATTAGTTTTATATTTGCAGATAGGAAATGAACTTCTCTGGTGCATTTGAGGTTCAGATGGGATAGCTTGTTTAATTAGAGATTCTCTTTGAGGCGGTGTCACTATGATAGCTACTGACAAGTTTGCAAGATTCACGGGGATTCAAATCAATGGTTTAATTCTTCTTTCCAAAGACATTTACTTTGTAGTTTTCTACTTGTCCCCAACATATTCTTATTTTTCCATTTATAGTGATTTGGTTTAGGACCCTTACCTAGACTTGTTAGCTGACATAATTCAATGCTTGTGATGGGTGATATCATCCTCGTGGATGTTTCAATGTGTACACCACAGACTGCCAACTTCCTTTCCATGTCAGTCCTAATGCTAGAAATTGGAAGGGTTCCAAGATAACTAGATAATGCACACTCTCACCTCAAGGAACCTCCCTGCACTTCACAGTAGTGCTTTCACACCAGACGGGAGAATCCCTCTGCAATCTCAAAGCAAACTATGAGATTTAGGTACCTGGAATGTTGTTATACTGTATTAATTGCTTGCTGTAAATTGAAATAATAGACCTGTAAATTGAAATAAACGACTCCAAACCCCAGATGTAGGCATTTCTTCTAAATTTTATGAACTTTGTTGTCAATTATTTGAAGCTTTTGACACGCACATTCCTGTTCAGTTAATCACCCATTCAGTAACTTTTGTGGGAGCCATTTCTTTATTTAATTTCTCTAAGGAAACTAAAGGATTCATTGATGGACCAAATGTTAAGAGCTACTCAAATTAATCAAAACTCCAAATGGGTGTTCCAGTGTTCAACCCTAGCAAGAAGTCTAATCTCATGTATGTATGATACATATATAGGGCAAGCACAGTTTAGTAATAGTTGCCAATAACCTTGTACATGAACTCTTGAAGGTATTTGAACACTGCTCAGAGAAAATATCCCCATTCAATCATAAAAGTAATATATGGTGTTTTCAGTGATTTTAACTTGCTTGTATTGAGAGAATCCATGAACAAATAAATATGCTTCTTGTATTTAAAGAATCTATCAATAAACAGATAACATGTGTGATGAGCTATTCTGTTGAGAATCTCATTTTTCATGAAGAACTTAAGCCCAAACTGCATGAAGAAAACAATCACGGTAATCAAATTATACATTAACTCTTGAAAATATTTGACCACTGCTCAGAGAAAAGATCAACATTCAATCATAATAGTATATGTTCTTTTCAATGGTTGAACTTGTTTGCATCCAAAAAATCCATAAACAAATAAATAAACTGGTTGTATTTGAAGATCTATCAATAAACAAATCACATTCATGATGAACTTAATCAACCTCCAAAGATGGAGGTGAAGATGGCAGGAATTAGATTTATACTCCATAAAGAAGATAATCATGGTAATAAGATGCATTTCAATGACTTTCACTAGAAAATATCGTTGTGATATATGCCATTACAATAAGACAACTTACAAGTACTAATACCATACTGATAAGAGCCACATACTACAAAGAATTGGGCTTGCTCTGAGAACAATTTGAATGTGCCAATTCACCTCGGCATAGGTGAATTGGGCTTGCTCTGAGAACAATTTAAATGTTTCGAAAGCTCGTGGTCATTACGCGAAGGGGAAATTACCATTCTAGGGCTGGTTTTCCCCGAGTGGTTTAAGAGCCTCTTAAGAGTTGATGGACTATCTACTTCAACTATGCCTAGTGATTTTACTCTCCGTAAATTTCTTCTTCTGGAGGTGGAAGATGAAGCAGAGCTTCCAAAATCTTGATTTGCAGTGACCATCTGTGAAGCTTTAGTCGTTGCATTTTCGTTCGCATGCTTCACGATTTCTATTGCAATTTCTCTGGGATTGATCACTTCCTTTGAGAACCTCAACATTTTGTTGTTGTTGTTAATGCTTTGCTTGGACTCAGTTTTTGACCATTGATATGGATGACTTCCAGGATACGAAGGCTTGGCGAAGCGGGCGGTTTTTGAAGGACGCTTGAGGAGGGTTTTCTTAGACGTTAGTGAACAGCTTAAATTTCTAGTATTATTGTTTGGAGAAAGTATTTTTGCTCCTTTTTCATGACGAGAAGCACGAAAAGGAGCAAATTCATTAGCTAAAGGAGGTTTTGACTTGCAACGAAACATTGACCCATTCAGTGCCTTTGTGGCTTCTGCACATCGTGAGGAGGTTATTTCCTGTGGTTCTGCTAGTTTTCCTTGCAAGGAATATCTATCTTCCAGCACACTTCCAAGATTCTCTTTATTTTTATGAATAAATTCGAGTGCCTGCAGAAGTTTTCTCGACTCCTCGCGGTTGCTTTGTCTGGTATTTTCTGGTGTAATGTTTTCTTCCCTTAACAACTTCTGGTCGTGATTTTTTCTGGTGGAAGAGATGACATTATTGTGGTTTTCCGATTGAAAATACTGAGAATAATCTCTGTGTTGCTGAATTTCGTAAGCTTCGAACTCGCGCTTGAACTCTTCCAGCTATTTTTCTTGAGGATGTTCCCTAACGATGTGAGATTTGTTCGCACTTTGAGATATTCTGATGGAATAAACTTTAGAAGCCTTTTTCTCTTGCCTGCTGCTGACAGAGTTTCTCCTGGAATGATCGTTAGAAATGGGCTCATCTGGCATAAGTTCAAGACCCATCAGCCGAGCCACGACGTTCGGCATTCTCCGTTTCTGCTGATTTCTGTGATTGAAGAGTAATTGCAGCTCTGCGCGTCGAAGAGTAATTGCGGCTCTGCGGGTCGAAGAGTAATTGCAGCTCTGTGCGCGGGTGACCATTTCGAACCTGCCAAAATAGTCCAGCGCGTCCCCGATCGGTCAGGGGATGTCAGGCGCGTGCATTCTGATTTTTTTGTTAGAGAATGAGAGGGAATGTCAGGACTGTCAGGGGAGGGTGGCGGAGAAAGAGGGTGGTAGAGCTAGGGGATGGTGGCAGAGGGTAGAGAGGTTGCCAGTGGCCGGAGCCGGACGATTTTTTGGCCGGTGCTGGAAAACGGGCCATTCTACAGCCTAGGTAGACTACTTGTTCTGAAAATCATTACATTTATAAATTTTGGTGTAAACTGTTCAAATACCAATTTTGAAATGTTCTATTACAAAGATGATTATGGATATATGGTATTTGGATAATCAAATTAAGAAGATAAAAAATGGATAAGTTGACTTCCTTGAGTAGAAGTTACTTAAATAATGGACACATGGTAAAGAATAAACAATATATAAGTTCACTTCTTTGAGTAGAAGTTACTCAAGTAATGTACACATGTAAAAGATTGAAATTTGATTCTCCGAATCAGATCTAATTCTCAAAATTGGATTTCAGCCCTGCCCACTCAAAAAAAAAATTATTAATAATTTTTTTAAGTACCCGAGGCTAAAATCTAATTCTGGGGATTGGATTACAACCCGGCCCTCCATTTTTTTTTACATTTTTTTAATAATTTCTCTTTTTCTAAGATTTCAATATTAATGTTCTAAAAAATTTAATTACTTATGTTTTTTTTTTTAATTTAATTTTAATAGTTTTTTTTTTGTTGGTTTCTTTTATTTTTCTTTTTAAATTATTTAAAAATTGTTTTAATTGTTTTATTTTTTTTTTTTCATTTTCTAGTAGTTTTTTTTTTTATATACTTAAATCACGTTCTTTATTAATTTCTTTTTTTTTTAATAGTTTTTTAAATTGTTGTATTTTTTATTTATTTATTTTTATAGTTAAAAATATATATATAAATAAATAAATCAAATAAAAAATCAATTTTTTATAGTTTACAAGCTATTTTTTTTATTTTTACATTTTTTATATTTTTCTTAAAAAACATGTTTTTCTTATTATTTATTTCTTTGTATCTTTTTTTAAAAATTAATTCTTATTTTTAAAGGTTAATTTTGTTTTTCCTTTTTAACATTTTTATGATTGATTTTTTTGTCTTTTTTAGGTTCAACAAATTCAATTTGGAGTAGAGAATATGAAGGCCACTCTCCTTCACATCTAGGAAATCAACATTCAATCTTTAAAGTATTGAGCCTAGGGATACTAACATTTATAGTATGGCCACTTTGGGGTTACACAACACAAAGGGAGTCCTTCACTCATCTAGGGGTCCCTCGTTCCTTCCTGTTATCAATTCCTTATGTGCTAAACTAAGACCAACTATTCAAGAAATTATTATGGCCTCTAGCTCAAAATGAAGAATTTTACATTATTTTCCTTCTCCAATTCAAGTACGTTCACAAAATCCACATAGGTCTAATGTGAAAAAATCCATAGTGGCCATTCCAACATTATTAGTCTTAATTACAAATTTCAAAACATGGGGTTTAAAAAAGGGTGTTACATCACATCAATTTCTTGCACATCCTTACTTCACATGAATCCTAAAGTGTAGCATCATTGTTTTCACTTGTTCGTACACTTGAAAATATAGAACATATTTATATTCAAATAAGAGTTTCTAGCCAACCATATACCCCAACTAACTATGTCTGATATGGATTAGAGTTGTTTGAAATCTTTCTTTTAAACCATTTCCTCAAGGATTCTTCTATAACATCACCAAACCACTCATTTGAAACATCTAAAATTTTCTCTACCTCCTTCCAAATGTATGTGAATATGGATAATGGATTAGAAAATGATATACACGTTCTACCTATACACAATGCACACATCCCCATCTCCTATCTACTCCTCTACAATACTTCCCATGGTGATGCCTTATTTTTTAAACTACCTAGAGAAATATTATAATATTTTTGTGGGATTTTAATTTCCAGAAATACCTCTACTTCCAAATTCATGATAGGGTTTCCATTTCTCCACTCAACCTAATATGATCCTTCTTCTAATTCTCAAGACAAGCACTCCATAAAGTTGCTTTCCCACTTCTAAATAATTAAGCATGTTAACCTATAATCTTGCTACCAAATATCTCTAATGATTGAATATCACATGTTATTCAGGATACAAAATCCTCCCTTTGTATAATGATAATCAAATCTTTCATCGAACTTATCCTTTCACTGAAACCAAGGGTAAAGACAACGTCAATGAGTAAATGTCCATGGACTCAATACTTCCATATTATAATGTTCCTCCTAAATACTTCTTAAGTAAATAATTTCCCAAAAATCATTTACCCATGGGTTACCAAAATGATTAATATTCTTCAATCCCCACCCATAATTATCGTTTGGCCTACCTATAATCTTCAATTTTACTAAGGTAATTCCATCACTCTGTTTTTTCTTACAAAAAAAGAATTTAAAACATATCTTCTAATATTTAGGAGGCATCCTTTATGAGTATAGGAAAAGGAATTTTAAAACAAAAGCATGCATGGCCTCCAAGACAGATTTTACCAATGTCATCCTCCCACCCAAACACAACAATTTATTATAACAATTATTAATTTTGAACTTGATTTTTTCAATGAGAATCAAAATCAATTTTTCTATATCCATTAATTTTTAATATAAAACTTAAAAGTTTGAATCCATATTGAAACTATAAGAGTTTACAAGAAAAAGGACTTAGCAGCATATATGCTTATTATCTTGATCCAGGCCATTAAAGAAGATTGTATATTTTTGTAGATATAGATCCATAATTATAGTTACTTCATCAGTATCAAGTATTCCTATTGTATCATTACTTCCTTTACACTACCATTAGAGAACAACAAAGAATTATCAACAAATAATAACTAATTCAATGATAAAGCCCTTCAAATTTTGACCCATGTGACAATCACTAGTCTTTTTGCTTCCATAATATCCCTACTGTAGCCTCCAATCATAGCTAAGAAAACCAAAGGAGATAAAGGATATCCTTACCTCAACAACCTAAACAATCAAAATAAATAGAAAATATACGATTCTAAAATATAGCCCACTAATTTTGTTATATGCCTTGGACACATCTAGTTTCATAAACATTGTTGGTAAATTCTTAATTGTTATTGAGTGATGACCTTTTTGAACCCTAATAACTTTGTGTATTTATGTTCTAGCTAGAAACCCATATTTTCTTGAGAGATAACTTATCAAAATATTTTTCTTTTAACTCTAACTACCAAAATTTTTGCTATGATTTTGTACACATAATTACAAAATTATATGGGCATGAAATTATGAAAAGTATTGGGGTCAATCTTTTATTGAATCAATATTAGAATCATAGCACTAAAAGCTTCTAGGATCTTCCAAAAATCCCAACTTCTTCAATTACCCTAGTTAAGTCATCTTCCACTAAATCATACGACATAATAAGAAAACACAATAGAAATCATGTAGACTTGTGATTTTATCGTTTTTAAAAGAAGCTAATATATATTTTAATTCCTTTTTCGATATATTTTAAAAAGAGGCTATCCTCAAAATTGTGTATATATTTGTGTTTTCCAACTCCTTATAAATAAACTAAAATTATGAAACTCTTAAATCTACTAAATCTGAGAGAGTTTACTTTATCATCTTTCATTCCCAAAATGGTATTGGCCCTCTTCCTATGATAGCAAAAATATGAAATAGCTCTATATTTCCATCTTCCATTTCAAATTTATCCACATTATTTTTTTCTATTTGGAATCCAAGTAATCCAAATACCCTTTACCTCTTTGAAGGATGTTGTAAGCTAAAATGTGTTGATTCATTAACCATAACTTACCTATTATTTATTGATAGTTTATTCCTTAATCATAGATTACCTACTATTTCTTGACCACCACTTGCCTACTACTTATTGTGGAAAATAACTTAGTATTTCTTGATCAATTCTTGAAATTATTCCACTTCCATCCATATGGTTTTATAATCCGGGGGATTAGTAAAGTGCTCAAAATGAAAGTGTTTAAAATTTCTCGAAACTAGTGCGAGAACATAAATATCGCTGCCTCGAATCTAATGCAACTTGAATCGCTCAAAACTAATATTGTATGCTCCAAATATCACGTTCTAATCGTTTTCCTAAATAACTAAATTTATTGTAGGTTGAAATGTGGGACCACTGATTGGACAGTCCATATGATGACTCAACAGGTTGACTATGTACTTTAGGCCAATTGTAGGCTGGCAATTGGCTATACATGATTGGTTGAGAATTGTTGAAATTTGATTGGTTGTGGTATATTTTATGTGGACCTATGAAAGGGTGCCATGTGGCCCAATCATAGGCTGCCATGTCACACCCCAGGATTGACTAAAATTTTGTTGAGGGCCAAACTAGTCTCTAGGGGGTTCGAACATGAGACCTCTTTCTAATCAACCATCACTCTACCAACGTGTTGTTAGTGGGAATTAACCATTATAGTCCTCAATTGTCATTTGAATTTTTTACATTGATCCAGTAGGGAATGGGGTTGGGGATAAGCCCCTGGCCCCCGATCACCTCGTACCCATGGAACCGCAAGCGGAGGAGCCGAGGGCTTGAAGCTTAGTCCCAGCCCAAGGTCATAAAATAGAGCACATAACCACAATGGAGGCAAATATTAGTGCTCACATAAAGGGGCTTAGGGTAAGTGTAGGATGGGGTCCCATGGTATACCACAGAACCACCACCATCGGAATGGAGTCAGATGCAGAGGGGGGCTTAGGGTTAGCCCTAGCCCAGGTCTTGTGGGTAGCATCAGAACCATGGGCGGTGCTAAGTTGTTAGGTGCGAGATTTAGGGGCCATCCTTAGGTTTTGTGACAATAATGGAACCATTTCTCAAGATTCAGGGGCTATGCCGATGAGGGTGAGAAGTTAGCCCCAGCCCCCAGGTGCATGACCCTGTGTAGCCCATTTTTTCGCCATAGGGATCATTACGGATTTAAATGGATCACAAATTTGCACCCAAAATGGTGGGGATCTTGTTGGCACCAGGTGAAAATTCCCCTCAGATGTTCCTGGAAAGCGAAATTTTGTGGAAAGGTTAGCAGGGGAGTCTAGTTTGTAGAGCAGTTAGCAGCAAAACGTCCCTAGAGCATAACTTTCTCATTTTTTTAATAAAATAAGCCCAACAAGAGCCCATATTGGGGTTTTTGGGTGTTCTCGAGCCATTGTAGACATTATCTTTTACATTTTGAGAATTTTAAATCCATTAAATAACATATTAGATCACTTAATGAAAGAGGCCCAACATTGGAAGCTAGACTAGGAGATGTAGCTGAGGAGGGGTGAAATCCTTTATCATTTTGTTGTCTTGTGTTTCTATGTATGGTATATCTGTCTCTAATTTTATGTTGCAAACTGAGTTTAAAAACCATTCATTTATGTACTTTTGAAAATTGATCCATTTCCTAAAGGACTTTAAAATTTACTTGCAAATTTTCTATAAACCTTCAAGTTTGTAATTTAGATCAGTTTGGTATTAGAGCTCAAGGTTATTTTGAAGGTTTGATTTTGTTTGTAAGTGTTTTCTAATGCTTACAAGGTTGAAGCTAAAAATAGGAGGAGTGTTTGTAGAGCCAAATCCTTAACTGGGTTCAAGGAAGATACACGTACCTCAAACTTCACTAGTCATGGCACATGAAGAACGTCATGAGGGAATGTCTGAGGATGAGAGAAATTTTAGAAAAGATTTCTTTGAAATTTTTGAAGTGGTGAAAGTTATATTTCAAGGTAGAAACACAATGTTGCAAGGAGAGAGCTCAAATCCTCCAAAAGGTAATGGAGGACATGGTGTCAAACCTCCACCTCCACCATTTTCTTCACCTCCATCTTCACCCTCATCTTCTTCTACTTCAACCCCTTCACATACTCCTCTAAGAACTCAAAAGGGACATGGTAAAACTTATTTGTTAGACCTTCATGTAAAATTTCAATTACCTATGTACAATGGGGAAGTAGATTCTCAGAAATTGGATAATTAGGTTCGTCAACTTGAAGTTTATTGTAGGATTCAACAAATTGATGATGATTCAACTAAAATTAAGCTTTCTTCTCTAAGGTTGGAAAGTGCGGCAATAATTTGGTGGGAGGTCAATACTCAAGAGGCTGTTAATAAAAGTGGTAAAATTATTTCCTCTTGGAATGATTTTGTAGCCGCATTAAGAGGACAATTTCATCCATTAGCATACATGCATAAAGCAATAATGGATTGGAAAAAATTTAGACAAGAAAAAGGTATGAGTTTTCAAAGTTATACAGAAGAGTGTAGAAGAAGAGCATTCATTTTGGGTGTAGATTTACCCTCTCAAGACACTCTCCTTAAATACATAGGTGGTTTACATAGTTACTTGAGGCATATAATTCTTATGTTTAATCCTACAAAGCTAGATGAAGTTTGTGTACAGGAAACTCATTTAGAAGCAAGAGGGGAAAATGTTCCTCAAGAGGCTAGCTAGAAGCCATTTAAGTTTGGAGAGAAAGGAAAGAAGTTCAAAGGCAAGGATAAAAAGAATGCTTCAATCAAGAAAGAGGGAGAAAAACTCACATGTAAACATTGTTCAAAGGAAGGCCATGATGAAGACCATTGTTGGAAACTTCATCCTAAGTTGAGACCCAAAAAGTTTAACAATAAGGAGAAAGAATAGACTATAGCAACAACTCAACAAGATTTAGGATCTCATTTTGGAGATACCAAAATCACAACCATGGGATTTAAAGGTAAGGATTCTATTGCAAGTACTAGTTCTTCTAGCAAACCCATTGAAACTAAAAATAAAAAAGAAAGAATTGAGCTTTTCCATGTTAGATTCATCTCAAAACCTAACAAAGTAGATACTTTGTTTGATAGTGGATCCCAAGCCAACCTTATTTTAAAGCCATTGTCAAGAAACTAAACTTGGAAACCATTCCTCATCCTAAAACTTATCCTTTGGGTTGGATCTGTGACAATTCCAAATTGCAAGTGACAATAAAATGCATACTTAAGTTCACCATCACTACAATTTTTTTTGATGAGGTAGAACTTGATGTAGTACCGCTTGACATATGCGGGATTTGTTTGGGAATCCCATACTTATATGATAAGAAAGACATCTTTCATTGCCATGAGAACAAGTATCATTTGTTTAAATACGGGATTGAGTATATTATTAGAGCACATTGTAAGAAGTTAAATTTGTCTCTTGTGAATGATGGACAAATGAAGAGGCTTGTAAATGATAGTCATAATTTTGCATTGTTAATGATCAAACACAAAGATGTTGAGGAATCTGAAGCTTTTCAAGGATGTGATATAAAACTCAAACATGATTTAGTTGTGGTTGTTAACACATGTGATAATATTTTTTAGGAGTCTGATGTATTGCCTCCTAAAAGAGGAAAATAACATGAAATTCAATTGTAGCTAGATGCATCACTTTTGAACATTGGTATGAACAAGATGTTAGTGTTAGAGAATGTAGGGATCAAGAAGCAAATGCAAAATCTGCATGGAAAATGGATCATTAGGTCTAGTACATCTCCTTCTGGGTCTCCTAATGTTTTTTCTTTAAAGAAGGATGGTACATGGTGATGGAGATCATAGTGTGTGAATTTTGGAGCTTTGAACAAAATCATGAGAAAGAATCATTATCCTCTTCCTCACATTGATGCTTGTTAAATCAATTAAAGGATGTTGTTTATTTCACTAAGTTGAAATTACGAATTAGTTACCATCAAATAAGACTTATTGAAGATGATACATGCAAAACCGCTTTCAAGACAAATTTAGCTTCATTGCATACTTTGAGAAGGGTGAAACATGTCTCTTAATGGGTAGGAAAGCAATCGAAATCCTTTAACACATTGAAAGGCAAAATCAATACAACATAAATTTTTGCATCACATATTAATTAGCCATTACAAATTCAATTGGTGAATCAGATGGTACAAGAACATTTGGTGAATATTCAAGCCAAGTACAAGGCTAGACATGATAAGCATTGCGTTGACCATAATTTTCAGATTGGAGATGAAGTAAAGATTTGCATCAGCAAAGAAAAGCCTCAACGTAAAGAGAGCTTTAAATTGTATGAGCCTCTTTTGATTTAAGATCAAGGAGAGAATGTTCATATTCCTTCAATAGAATATTTCTATCCTGAATATCTTGAAGAATTGTAGCAAGATACTATCCTTGATAGGAGAACACGAACTTCAAAATGAGGGAACGTGGAGTACATTTTTGTGGGAATCAAAGGTACTAATCCAAGCAAAACCAAATAGATTAATATTGGAAGGGTGAGGGAACATTAACCTCATCTATCTGTTGACTGAAAAATTGTCTTTTGATGGTCCAAAAGCTTCGTGTGGGGAGGAGTGATCCAAGGGGTCAATAAAGTGCTAAGAAATGGAATTGTTCTAAATTTCTCGAAACCAGTGCCAAAACGTATATATCACCACCTTGGATCTAATGCAACTTGAATCACTCAAAATTAATATCGTATGCTCCAAATATCACATTCTGATCATTTTCCTAAACAACTAAAAATTTTACATGTTGAAGTACAGGAAATATGACTGGGCAGTTCATACGATGACTCAACAGGCTGACTGTGTAGGTTAACTATGTACTTTGAGCCAATGGCAGGCTTCCAAACGGTTATATGTGATTGGTTGAGAATTGTTGAAATTTGATTGGGTGTGGTATATTTTGGACCTATGAAAGGGTGCCCTGCGGCCCAATCATGGGCTGCCACTTGGCACCCCAGGATTGACTAAAATTTTGTTGAAGGATGGATTGGTCTCCATCAGGTTTGAACATGAGACCTCTTTCCAATCAACGCAACACTCTACCAGTTTACTACCGGTGGGACTTAGCCACTATAGTCCTCAGTTTCTATTTAAAGTTTCAGTGTTGTTCCATTGAGGAATGGGGTCGGGGTTAAGCCCCTAGCCCCTATTCACACCACACCCATGAAACCATAGGCGGAGGAGTTGAGGCTGGGGTCTTAGTCTTGGACCAAGTTCATAACACCAAGCACATAACCATGATGGAGGTGGAGATTAGTGCTCACAGCAAGGGGCTTAGGGTAAGGCCACAAGATGAGGTCCCATGGTATACCAAAGGACCACCACCATTAGAATGGAGCCAGATACAGAGGGGGGCTAAGGGTTAGTGATGGGGTGTGAAATTGGGGTACACCAATTTCACCTCCAGTTACAATAATTCGATCCTAGGACCTATGGGTTATGGGCCCACTTCATTATCAGAAGCGTTAAATGATGCGTTTACCTTAAAAATCCAGGACTTCAACACTATTGAAATGCATTGGAAATACATGGAAAATCCATAGTTGAAAGCATGAGGTCAGATCTAAAATATTATACACCCGCCGCTATAACTCCGTTGGGTCTGCTCTTTAATCCCTCCAATCCTTTCCCTCAACCTTTTCGATCTCCAATCTCCGATTATCGACTATTGCTATATCAAAGCTTCGGCATATCACATAATTGCATATTAGCATATCCATTATCCTTTGCTTGAACTGTGCGATTAGTGATCAGTGATTAGATCGCGACCGTCGATCCTGATTCTGATCCAACGGTCCTCTTTCAATCGCTAAATCGATATCGCATCATCCCTTCGGCCCGTTCTAATATCGTTCCAATGGGTTCTTCGATGCGATATTTCAGTGGTCGCTCATCGCATAGTATTAAGGCCTAAGGTTCCTTGTTATAACAACCCAATGATGTGATAATAATAGATCTCTTCTCTAGGATTCCATCCAAGTCGTTGATCTTATAGACCTAACGGTCCTGTGTATTCTCTGTTTGTTTCCTCTATTGATGGATCTCTGTATTAAAACACAATCCCTCTGCCATTTCTCTGTTTATGCACAAACACTCATATATAACAATATTTCATTAGTCCATGGAAACATTTAGACTATCTATGAAATATACATACAGACACACAATTCAACACTGAAACACACACTTTATATTATACATGGCATAGTTACAGATCTAAAGCATTTCAGCCTTAGGAAAGAATTCCCCTTCAACTACATTTTGCTCACTCGGCTTACAACTTTACTCTGTTCTCACTTCGTCCCAATTGAACACCCAGGTTCATATATATATAAGAAATATTGCATTGGATCACTGGAAAGATCCAATCAAATCCACTCCTTGATTTCCTCTCACAAATATCTCAACAAGCCTTAAATCTCTCTACAGCTCGCTATATGGATACACATGAATACATGGCAGATTACATTAATATTTAATTAAGTCCGTCAAATTACTTTGTTTTAATAGATTTGTCCCTTGTGTTGCTCTAATGGTCCACGTCCTCCTCTTCTCCACTCAAAATTTGCAATTTTGATTAAGGGGTCAAATGCCCCTGCAAAATTTATGACCTCTTAATCATATTCTTCTCCTTATCCCTTAGCAATTCTACCCACTTCTCAGTGGAACTGCCTTCATGATCTTCTGTGAGCTGCATCCAACCTCTGCAATAACAATATTTTCTACTACACAATACCTCACCAAGCTTTCTCCTATGAGCTTAGTCTTTCAGCATCCTATTGAGCATTCCTCGCTCTAGGTTTGCTGTAATCTTCTCACCTTCGGTTACCATTATTTGCATGACAGTAAGACCATAACTCTCCAGATTTATCAACTGTACCTCTTTCCCTTCTTCCTTCTCGCAGGAAAACTTTATTCCCTTTCCTTGCTCTGATACCAAATGATGGGGTGCAAAATTGGGGTACACCAATTTCGCCTCCAGTTACAATAATTCAATCCTGGGACCTATGGGCTATGGGCCCACTTCATTATCAGAAGCGTTAAATGATGCATTTACCTTAAAAACTCGGGACTTCAACACTATCAGAATGCACTGGAAATACATGGAAAACCCATAGTCGAAACCATGAGGTCAGATCTCAAATACTATACACCTGCCACTATAAATATGTCAAGTCTGCTCTTTAATCACTCCAATCCTTTCCCCCAACCTTTCTGATCTCCGATCTTTGATTATCAATTATTGCTATATTGAAGTTTCGACATGTCGCATAATCACATATCAGCATATCCACTCTCCTTCGCTTGACCTCTGCGATTAGCAATCAACAATTAGATCATGACCACTGATCTCGATTTTGTTATGATGGTCCTCATTCAATCGCTAAATCACTATTGCATCATCCCTTCAGACCGTTTCGATATCGTTGCAATGGCTTCGCCGATGCGATATTTCGGCGATCGCTCATCGAATAGTCTTAAGGCGTAAGGTTCCTTCTTATAACAATCCACCGATGTAATAATAATAGATCTTTTTTCCTTTGTGATTACATCCGGGTTGTTGATCTTACAAATCTAATGGCCCCTTTGCATTCTTCGTTTGTTTTCGCTATTGATGGATCTCTGTATTAAAACATGATCCCTCTGCCATTTCTTTGTTTATGCACGAATGCTCATATATAACAATATTTCATTAGTCCATGGATTTCCATCGATCCTTGTTGTGATTGATGGTCGAGCAAACCTGTAACAGTAGAAACATTTAGACTATCTATGAAATATACATACAGATGCACAATTCAACATTAAAACACACACTTTATATTATACATGTGGCATAGTTACAGATCTAAGGCATTTCAGCCTTAGGAACAAATTCCCCTTCAACTACATTTTTCTCACTCTGTTTACAACTTTACTCTGTTCTCACTCCGTCCCCATTGAACACGCAAGTTCATATATATATAAGAAATATTGGATCGGATCGCTAGAAGGATCTGATCAAATCCATTCCTTGATTTCCTCTCACAAATATCTCAACAAGCCTTAAATTTATCTACATCTCGCTATATGGATACATATGAATACATGGCAGATTACATTAATATTTAATTAAGTCCATCAAATTACTCTGTTTTAAAATATTTGTCCCTTCTGTTGCTCTAATGGTCCACTCCCTCCTCTTCTCTGCTCAAAATTTGTAATTTTGATTAAAGGGTCAAATGCCCTTGCATCAGTTAGCCCTAGCCCAGGTCCTATGGGTAGCGTCACAACCATGGGCGGTGCTAAATCTTTGAGCACAATATTCAGGGGCCAGAACCAGGTTTTGTGATAGAAATGGGACTATGGACCAGGATTTGGGGGCTATGCTGATAGGGGTGGGAGGTTATCCCCAACCCCTGGGCACATCGCCCCATGTGGCCTAGTTTTTCTACCATATGGGTCATTGCACATTTAAACAGATTGAAAAATTACACCTGAAACGATAAGAATGGCAGTTCCTGGAAAGGCAGAATTCTTAGAACAGTTAGCAGGGGAGTCCAGTTTGTAGAGCAGTTAGGAGAAAAACTTCTCTAGAGCATAAATTTCTCAGTTTTTGGTCAAATTGAGCCCAACTTTAGGTTTTTTGGTGTTTTAGAGCCATTGGAGACATTATTTTTACATCATGAGTGTTGTAAATCTATGAAATCATTTTGAGCACTTAATGAAAGAGACACAACATTGGAAGCTAGACTAGGAGATGTAGCCCAAGAGGGATGAACTCCTTTATCATTTTGCTATTTTTTTGTTGTGTATGGTATATTTGTCTCTATTTTTATGCTAAAAAAGGAGTTTAAAAACCATTAATTTTTGTACTTTTGCAAGTTGATCCATTGCCTAAAAGACATAAAAAATTACTTGCAAATTTTCTATAAACATTCAAGTTTGTAATTGACATCATTTTAACCTCCCCTTATCTCTACATATAATTACATAATATCTAATCCACTCATAAAGACTTCATAAATGAAAAATATGTTCAATTTATTAGAAATCCCTTCTTACCTAGTGTTGTTCTTCCATATAAAAATAAATTTTAAAGATTAACAAAATCAACCTTTCTCTATTTTGTCTTTGAAAAAAATTTCTTCTACCTAAAAATTAACCACGTAAATAAAAAAACTTGTCTAATCTCTTATATACCCATTCCTCCTTAATGTTGTTATTCTTCCACATAAATATAAATTTTATAACCTTTAGATGAACAAAATCAATGCCCTTTATTTTGTATATGACTAAATTTTCCACCTTATTGGTTTAATAGAAATTATGATTCTATTGTTATCAATTGAAATCTAGAAACTATAAATTAAATTATGAATCATATTTTCTAGAAATTATGAATCATATTTTCCAGAAATTATGAATCATATTTTCCAGAAATTATGACTCATATTTTATATATAATTAAATAGATAAATTCTAAATATGCAATCTTTTTATCATTTAATAATAAAGTAATTAGAGGGATCAAATTCTAAATATATAGTTTTTTATTATTTAATTTCATGCAATGAATTAATTTTTTTATATTAATAATTGTTGACACCTAATCATGAGGATTGGGTGAATAAATGTAATTGATGTAAATAAATAGTAGAAAATATGAAGAGTCACCGGGAGATGAAATGAATAGTCTCTTCCTCATGTATATAATAAAGACCAACCTGAATAAATATAATGAATTGTTTTGAGGAGTTAACTCATAGTCTGACATGGTATCAGAGCCAACTCCCAAAATTAGCTTTTGTGTAACTCCTGGTGTCAGTTTCCTGCCTATGTTCTGCCTATTTTTCTTAACTCACACCTCTTCCATGCTCCTGAGGCCTGAACCCATTGTCATATGCATTTTATATTCCCTCTGAACAGTCGGCCCACTCAGTGGTATCTCATTGAATACTGCTCAGTGGTATCGTTGGAATCGTAGTGGAAATGTAGTGGAAACTCATGCATTTGGTGATAGCTATGGGATATGAATGCACACCTTTTGGACCAGAACCTTAATCTAGCACCTTAGACCAACTCGGGCATCTGGTGTAGTTCCGTTGTAGTGGTATCGACCTCGGTGGTTCCGTTCCATTGTAGTGGTATCGACCTCAGCCCCTTGGCTTCTCCCCTTTGTAGACCAATGAAAACTCAAGCCATCAGGGTTTGGCAAAATTAAGCTTAAATTGCCTAGCCTTCCAGACTTCCTTCTGCATCATGTTCTATATCTCCCACAACTGAAGAGAAACTTGCTGTCCTTGGTCCACATCTGCCAACAAGGTCACTCCATTCATATGTTTGATGGCAAGCTTGAGGTGAGAAAACCATCCGACCACTCACTTGTCATGAGGGGGATAGAAGAAGAAAGGATTCTCAAGCTACAAGGTACCTCTGCTCGTGCACAACATTTCTCATACAATTCTCATTATGAAGAAGGTACACTTCCATCAAGTTTATTATGGCATGCTAGATCTAGACATTTGAACTATGATAGCCTCCGCTTGTTGAAGAAAAATGGTGTTACTGGTTTGCCAACCATTCCTAGGAAACTTAAGAAGTAATACACATTAAGAAATTTTGATCCTTCATGTATGCTTAAAATGAATTTATTTCTAGATGTTACCACATATATATATGTACCTGTGTAATAAATATTTTTTTATTGTTTAAATAATTTTATGCTATGTTATTATTACATGTTACTACTTAACAATATCTCCCCATACTCAGATCTAGAGCACATCCCCACAAAATCATTGTTAAGAAATTCAAAATTAAAATAAAACTAACCTATATCCATTTTAACTCTAGATGTGAAGAGAATGATCAAATCTATCGTGCAAACCTATTTTTTTATCGCAAAATTGATCCTCTCAATGAGGATCAAGATTGATCTAGGCTAGTTTAATTATTAATTTTATCTTTTATTTATTTTTATGTAATTTGAAATATTCAAAATATTTTAATTAATAATTATTATTATTATTTTTTTTAACTTTTAATTTGTGTGTAATTTTAAGGAGTCAAATTGTTTAGATAACATAACATGACATTACAACATCTCTGTCATACTAGGCTCAATAGCCCAACAAACAATAAACACACATTTGAAGCTCACATAAATTATTTTATCCATTTTATAGTTTTTGATATTTTAATTCCATAATAAATACCATTCACAAGTTTGACAGGTGAAATATTCATAATCGAAGTGTCCCAAGCTAGGAGACTCACTCCTATAACTACGCAGTGCGTAGTTGGCATATTGCACAGTCTCAGTGACCAAGCTAGGAGACTGGATCCTGTAAATACATAGTGCGTAGTTGGAGCTAGCCCAAGACAGGCTCTGCGCAATTCCAGAAGCCAAGGTAGAGGCCTTGAGCTCCCAGATTGCATAGTGCATGCAATGAAGTGTGAGATCTGGGTAGGGGGGAGTCGAAATCTATCCATGGGGAGTGTGCAAACAAGCAAATCTCAAGGATTATGTAAGGATGAGTGAAAATCTAACTAAGTATAGATGTATGCATGTAAATCAAGTGTAACAATGGATCAAACTAAAGGAACACAAAGCATGTGAAGGGAGTCATTGCAACGACGGTCGTTGGTGCAAAAATGGGAAAACTTATGCAACACTTGAGAAAGGTAATCTATAAGTTGACACAACAATTCTACAAGCTAAAACAAGTGAAAACGCCACTGGTCATTCAACAAAATGAGTGAGACAACACTCTCAGAAGTTAAATAAACAAAAGCAACAAAAGAACCAGCAAAATGAAATAAAAGAAAAACTCACCCTGAAAAGTGATGATAATGCTTATAAGGATCCTTGATCTCTAGAGGCATCCATTACATAGAGTTGAGAAAAATGGGATTCATGATAGGTATGCTTGATATCAATGACAACAACGACACTAGGGAGACAATTCTAAAGATGTCAAGGTGCCACCTTTGGGAAACTAATAATAGATACCTACTTCCTAGGGATGGTTTTCCTCTTAGCTTCTTTCTTTTTGGGAAAACTACCATGCACTACCTGGAAAGATTGTGCAATTTTGGGAAGGACTCGGAAACTCTCTCATTCACACATTGAGGAATTTTTTAGCACAGTAGGTTCTATGAAATTTCTGGGTTGTGTGGCTATGGGCTTCCTCTTGGATTCTTCGTAATTTCCTGGTTGAAGGTAGGATGTTAGCTGGCTTTGTGCAATTCTAGAGTTGAGTGGCTCTTGCTACCTCTCATGCACTGTGTAGATTCCCAACCAGAGATAGAAACCCATCTTAGTCTATGCAATTATGGAACCGAATCTCGCTGTTGTCTTGAATTGTGCATTTATTGAGAGCAAGGTTGGTTTCCCTCTAGGATTGCACAGATCGTCAAGGCAGTGCTAGAATCGGATGCAACCAAGTTATAGGTCAGCTTGTGGTTAGACAAAAAAGTAAGAAAGAAAACACAAGTTGTAAAGAAAAATATAAAATAAAAATGAAAGCATAAGTACCTAGGTAGTGTAAGATAAGTTGCTAGGAATTTAGTAGGGAGGCTCCAAAACAAAGCGTAGGAAAAAATTTGGAGGGTGGTTGTAGTTTCTATAACAACACCCAACGAGTTTGCTACAACTAATACATCCCAAGTTTACATCCATTTTTTGGAATAGAATATTTAAGGGATTTGGAGCTTATTTAAATTTTAGTATAGCCTACCATCCATAATAATATGGTCAAACAGAAAGAGTTGATCAAGTTATAGAAGACATGTTGAGGATGTATGTGATGGAAAAACCATTAAAATGGGAAGAAAATTTACATCTGGTGGGATTTTCCTATAATAATGTTTACTAAGCATCTTTAATGATAAGCCCATTTGAGATATTGTTTGGCAGAAAATGCCACATACAAGTGAGTTTGAATAGTCTAGTGGACAGGGCCATTATTGGTCCATATCTGCTCCGGGAAATGGAAGAGAAAGTAATAGAAATTAAACAAATTTGAAGACTAACCAGGACAGAAAGAATATTTATGCGGATAGGAATAAGTTGAATAGGGATTTAAAATTCATGACCATGTCTTCCTAATATTGAAGGCAAGTAAAAATTCCTTGAGGTTGGGAAGTTGTGTGAAGTTGACAACTAGATATTGTGGACCATTTGAAACCTTGGAGAGGATTGGTTTGGTGGCATATATGATTGCATTGCCAAAATCCATGTACGTTCATAATTTTTTTCATGTTTCATTGCTTTTAAAGTATGTTCCTAATGCTAACCATGTGATTTATTGGAACATGATTCAAGTGGAGCCCAAGGTATAATTTCAGTTCCAGCCAATGTGGATTTTGGATGAGAAATTCAAGGTGCTCTCAAATCAAGCTGTTGCCTTGGTAAAGGTGCAATGGACCCATTTCAGTTGCAAATATGCTACATGGGAGCATGAGAATGCAATGAGGGAATAATACCCTCCTTTTTGGATAAACTTGTTGTATATGTGTATATATAATGCACTGAGGACAATGCCTAAATAAAGGGGAGGGGAATGTAACACCCCTACACAACCCCTAGAATGTAGATAGCATATATATATGAAATTGAAGTTGGAGAAACATGGATTTATTTTGAGGGTCATTGCGCCCATGTACATGTGTGTTTGTGTTTTTGGGCTAGTATGTGAGAGCACATGTTGATAATTGTATATCTATTTGAGGCCATAGGACCTTGAATGTATTTATGATAATACATGCATGTTAATAAAAAAATATAATGGAAATAAATTGATAAAATGTATATTTTTTGGGGGATTGAGACTCCATGTATGGGTAAACATAAGAACTAATGATTTAATAATCATTACAAATTCAAATGCATATAACCAAGGTCCATTAAGTGACTTGGTGAATGCCAAGTGGAAAAAGAAGGGCATGCATATAAAAGTGATCATTGTAGAATTGAGGCTTCTGTGATCTGTCATAGTTATAATAAGAGCTTTGGCATAAATCACATAAAAAAGATCTTTGTCGACGCGTTTCGAACCAACTAGTGTGGTTCATCGTCAGGACACGTTGAAGACACAGATCCAGCCTAGCATGCTAGGCCAGATCTGTGTCTTCAACTTGTCCTGACGATGAACCACACTAGTTGGTTCGAAACACGTCGACAAAGATCTTTTTTATGTGATTTACGCCGAAGCTCTTATTATAACTATAAAAGTGATCATGTTGGTACTGTGAGGGGGAATTATTCCTATTTATCCATTTTGGAAGACATAAACAAAAGTTGGTAGACAAATATGGAATGAGATACTATAAGGGTACCGAGAAGACTCATGAGGCAATGGAACTCCTAGAAGCTATATGACTCTAGAAAATTCCCATCTAGCTGAGTAAGGTGCCCATGAATGTGGTGACATAGACCGAGGGATTGTAGGTGCAATGAAGGGTGTGTACCACTTGGATGTAATCTAATGGGGAATGTAAGCATGTTGATTGGAGACTATCGGGGTTGGTACCTTAGTTGTGTGAGGGTTTGGAAGGATACCTGGAAGAATCGTGAGTGCAGTGGCACTCCTAGAATTTATAGGACTCTGGAACATCCCTGAACCATTAGGATAGGGGTTGATGGGGGATGTCATCCTATTGGTTAGAGGTTGTTAGTTTTGGTACCTTACCTATTGTTTATTGATAGTATATTCCTTAATCATAACTTACCTATTGTTTATTGATATTCTATTCCTTAATCATAACTTACCTATTGTTTATTGATAGTTCATTCCTTAATCATAACTTACCTAATATTTCTTGATCATAACTTGCATACTAATTATTGTGGAAAATAACTTACTTTGTATTTATTGATCAATTCTTGAAATTCTTCCACTTCCATCCATATGGTTTTATGATCAAGGGGATCAATAAATTGCTAAAAAATGAAAGTGTTCAAAAGTGATCGAAACTAGTGCCAAAATGTAGATCCCATTGCCATGAATCCAACACAACTTGAATCACTCAAAATTTATATCATAGGCTCCAAATATTATGTTCTGATCGTTTTCCTAACCAACTAAAATTTTTGCAGGTTGAAGTGCAAGACTGCTGACTAGGTAATCTATACGATGACTTAATAGGTTGACTATGTACTTTGGGCCAATTGTAGGTTGCCAAGTGGTTATACGTGATTGGTTGAGAATTGCTGAAATTTGATTGGTTATGGTATATTTTATGTGGAGCTATGAAAGGGTGCCACGTGGCCCAATCACAGGCTACCATGTGGCAGCTCATGATTGACTAAAATTTTATTAAAGGACAAACTAGCCTCCGTGGGGTTCCAATATGAGACCTCTTGCTAATCAATGCAACGCTCTACCAACATGTTATCAGTGGTACTTAACCATTTTAGTCCTCAATTTTTATTTGAAGTTTCAACATTGATCCAATGGGGGATGGGGTCGGGGCTAAGCCCCTCATCCTCGGTCACCTCACACCCACAGAACCACAGGGGGAGGAGTCGATGACTTGGGACTTAGTTGTACCCCAAGGTCATAACATAGGGCACATAACCACGACAGAGGCAGAGATTAGTGCTCACATCAAGGGGCTTAGGGTAAGGCCCTCGGATGAGGTCCAATGGTATACCACAAGACCATTGCCATTGGAATGGAGTGAGATGTAGAGGGGGGCTAAGGTTTAGCCCTAGCTTAGGACTTATGGGTAGTGTTGGAACCATGGGAAGTGTTAAATCATTAGGTGCGGGATTTAGGGGCCAACCCCAGGCTTTGTTACAACAATGGAACCATGGCCCGAGATTCGACGGCTATGCCAATAGGGGTGGGCAGTTAGCCCCAACCCCCAAGCGCATGGCCCCATGTGGCCCAGTCTTTTTCCATAAGGGTCATTGTGGATTTAAACGAATCAACAATTTTCACTTGAAATGGTGGTAATCTCATCGACACTAGGTGAAAATGCCCCTCAGATGTTCTTGGAAAGACATAATTCATAGAATAGTTAATAGGGGAGTCTAGTTTGTAGAGTAGTTAACAACAAAACTTCTCTAGAGCATAAATTTCTTAGTTTTTGCCAAATTGAGCCCAACAAGAGCCCATATTTGGGATTTTGGTTGTTCTAGAGCCATTGGAGACATTATTTTTACATTTTGAGCATTGTAAATCCATGAAATAACAGATTAGAGCACTTAATAAAAGAGGCCCAACATTGGAAGTTGGACTAGGAGATGTAGCCTAGGAGGGTTGAATTCCTTTATCATTTTGTTATCTTGTGTTGCTATGTGTGGTATATTTGTCTCTATTTTTATGCTGCAAACTCAGTTTAAAAAACATTCATTTATGTACTTTTGAAAATTGATCCATTGCCTAAAAGACAGAAAACATTACTTGCAAATTTTCTATAAATCTTCAAGTTTGTAATTTAGATCAGTTTGGTATCATAGCTCAAGGTTATTTTGAAGGTTTTATTTTGTTTACAAGTGTTTTCTGATGCTTACAAGGTTGAAGCTGAAAATAAGAGAAGGATTGGTTGTAGAGACAAATCGTCAAGTGGGTTCAAGGAAGCCACACATACCTCAAGCTTCACCAATCATGGCACATAAAGAAGGTCATGAGGGGATGTTTGAGGATGAGAGAAATTTTAGAAAAGCTTTCTTTGAAATTTCTAAAATGGTGAAAGTTCTATTTGAAGAGAGAAACACAAGGTTGCAAGGAGAGAGCTCAAATCCTCCAAAAGGTAATGGAGGATATGGTGAAAAACCTCCACCTTCACCTTTTTCTTCACCTCCATCTTGACCCTCATCTTCTTCTACATCAACCCCTTCACATACTCCTCCAAGAACTCCAAAGGGACATGGTAAAACTCCTTTGTTAAAGCTTGATGCAAAATTTGAATTGCCTATCATGTACAATGGGGAAGTAGATGCTAAGAAATTGGATAATTGGGTTCGTCAACTGGAAGTCTATTGCAGGATTCAACAAATTGATGATGATTCCACTAAAATTCATCTTTCTCCTCTAAGGTTGGAAATTGTAGCACTCATTTGGTGGGAGGCTAATACTCAAGAGGACCTCAAGAAAAGTGGTAAAATTATTTCCTCTTGGAATGATTTTGTAGCTGCATTAACAAGACAACTTTATCCATTAGCATACATGCATAAAGCAATAGTGGACTGGAAAAAAATTAGACAAGAAAAAGGTAGGAGTGTTCAAAGTTATACCCAATAGTGTAGAAGAAAAGTGTTCATTTTGGGTGTAGATTTATCCTCTCAAGACACTCTCCTTAAATACATAGGTGGTTTACATAGTTACTTGAGGCATACAATTCTTATGTTTAATCCTACAAAGTTAGATGAAGTTTGTGTATAGGAAACTCATTTAGAAGCAAGAGGGAAAAATGATCCTCAAGGGACTAGCTAGAATCCATTTAAGTCTGGAGACAAAGGAAAGGGGAAGTTCAAAGGCAAGGATAAAAATAATGCTTCAATCAAGAAAGAGGGAGAAAAACTCACATGTAAACATTTTTCAAAGGAAGTCCATGATGAATACCATTGTTGTAAAATTCATCCTAAGTTGAGACCCAAAAAATTTAACAAAAAGAAGAAAGAAAAGACTGCAGCAACAACTCAACAAGATCTAAGATCTCATTCTAGAGATGAGCCAAAAATCACAACCATGGGGTTGAAAGGTAAGGATTCTATTGCAAGTACTATTTCTTCTAGAAATCCCATTGAAACTCAAAATGAAAAAGGAAGAATTCAACTTTTCAATATTAGAGTCATATCAAAACCTAACAAGGTAGATGCTTTGTTTGATAGTGGATCCCAATCCAACCTTATTTCAAAGCCATTGTCAAGAAACTAAACTTGGAAACCATTTCTCATCGTAAACCTTATCCTTTGGGTTGGATATGTGACAATGCCAAATCGCAAGTGACAATAAAATGCATACTTAAGTTCGCCATCACTGCAAATTTGTTTGATAAGGTAAAACTTGTTGTAGTACCGCTTGACATATGTGAGACTGTTTTGGGAAGCCCATATTTATATGATAAGAAAGACATCTTTCATCACCATGAGAACAAGTGTCATTTTTTTAAATATGGGATTGAGTATATTGTTAGAGCACACCACAAGAAGTTGAATTTGTCTTTTGTGAATTCTCGACAAATGAAGAGGCTTGTAAATGCTAGTTAGAATTTTGCATTGTTAATGATCAAACACAAAGATGTTGAGGAATCTGAAGCTTTCCAAGGATGTGATATAAAACTCAAACATGATTTAGTTGAGGTTGTTAACACATGTGATAAGATGTCTCAGGAGTATGACATGTTTCCTCCTAAAAGAGGAAAATATCATGAAGTTCAATTGTAGTGAGATGCATCGCTTTTAAACATTGGTATGAACAAGGTGCCAGTGTTAGAGAATGTAGAGATCAAGAGTAGATGAAAAATCTACTTGGAAAATGGATCATTAGGTCTATTACATCTCCTTGTGGTTCTCCTAATGTTTTAGCTTTGAAGAAAGATGGTACATTGTGATGGTGATCACGGTGTGTGGATTTTGGAGCTTTTAAAAAAATCATGATAAAGAATCATTATCCTCTTCCTTGCATTGATGTTTTGTTAAATCAATTGAAGGATTTTGTTTATTTCACTAAGTTGAACCTGTGAATTGGTTACCATCAAATAAGACTTGTTGAATGTGATACATGGAAAACCGCTTTCAAGACAAAGTTAGCTTAATTGCATGCTTTGACAAGGGTGAAACATGTCTCTCAATGGAGAGGAAAGCATCAGAAAGCCTTCAATGCATTGAAAGGTAAAATCAGTACAACATCAATTTTTGTGTCAGATATAAATTAGCCATTACAGATTCAGTTGGTGAATCAGATGGTACAAGAACATTTGGTGAAGAGTTAAGCCAAGTACAAGGCTAGACATGATAATCATTGTGTTGACCATAGTTTTCAGGTTGGAGATTAAGTAAGTCTTTGAATCAACAAAGAAAAGCTGCAAGGTGAAGAGAAATTGAAATTGTACGAGCCTCCTTTGATTGATGATCAAGAAGAGAATGTTTATATTCCTTAAATAGAAGATTTCTCTCATGAATATCTTGAAGAATTGTAGCAAGATACTATCCTTGACAAGAGAACAAAAACTTCAAATCAAGGGAATGTGGAGTACCTTCCTATGGGATTCAAAGGTACAAATCCAAGCAAAACCAAATGGATTGAGATTGGAAGGGTGAGGGAACTTTACCCTCATCTATCTGTTGACTGAAAATAGTCTTTTGATGTTCCAAAAGGTTCCAATGGGGAGGAGTGATCAAGGAGGTCAGTAAAGTGCTAAAAAATGAAAGTGTTCTAAACTGCTCGAAACCAGTGCCAAAATGTATATCTCACCACCTTGAATCCAAGGCAGCTTGAATTTCTCAAAATTGATATCGTATGCTCTAGATATCACGTTCTGATTGTTTTCCTAAATAACTAAATTGTTTACAGGTTGAAGTGTAGGACTGATGACTGGGTAGTCCATACGATGACCTAACATGCTCACTATGTAGGTTGACTATGTACTTTGGGCCAATGACAAGCTTCGAAGTGGTTATACGTGATTGGTTGAGAATTGTTGAAATTTGATTGGCTGTGGTATATTTTGGACCTGTGAAAGGATGCCACATGGCCCAATCACAAGCTACCATATGGCACCCTAGGATTGACTAAAATTTTGTTAAAGGTTGAACTAGCCTCCACGGGGTTTGAACGCAAGACCTCTTTCCAATCAATGTAGCACTCTACCAATGCACTGCGAGTGGGACTTAGCCACTATAGTCCTCAATTGTTATTTGAAGTTTCAATGTTGATCCATTGGGGAATGGGGCTAGGGCTAAGCCCCTAGCCCCTGGTCACTTCATACCCACAGAACCATAGGCGGAGGAGTTGAGGGCTGGAGGCTTAGTCCTAAAGCAAGGTCATGACACCAGGCACATAACCATGGTGGAGGTGGAGATTAGCAGTCACACCAAGTGGCTTGGGTTATGGCCCCAAGATGAGATCCCATGGTATACCATAGGACCACCGTCATTGGAACGGAGTCAGATGTAGAGGGGGGCTAAAGGTTAGCCCTAGCCTAGGTCTTTTGGGTAGCGTTGGAACCATGGGCGGTGCTAAATTTTCGGGCGTGGTATTTAGGGTCCATCCCCAGTGGAACTATGGATCAGGATTTAGGGGCTATGCCAATGAGGGTGGGTGGTCATCCCCAACCCCCAGGCACCTGGCCCCATGTGGCCCAGTTTTTCTGCCATATGGGTCATTGTGCATTTAAACAGATTGAAAATTTGCACCCGAAACGATAGGAATCTCATCGGAACTCGATGAAAATGTCGCTCACTGGTTCCTGGAAAGGCGGAATTATTAGAACAGTTAGCAAGGGAGTCCAGTTTGTAGAGCAGTTAACAACAAAACTTCTCTAAAGCATAACTTTCTCAGTTTTTTGCCAAATTGAGCCCAACAAGAACCCAACTTCATTTTTTTTGGTGTTTTAAAGCCATTGGAGACATTATTTTTACATTCATAGCATTGTAAATACATGAAATCACTTATTTGAGGACTTAATGAAAGAGGTCCAACATTGGAAGCTAGACTTGGAGATGTGGCCCAAGAGGGGTGAACTCTTTTATCATTTTGATATGTTTTGTTGTTGTGTATGATATATTTGTCTCCACTTTTATGCTACAAAATAATTTTAAAAACCATTAATTTTGAAAATTTTGAAAATTTATCCATTGCCTAAAAGATATTAAAACTTACTTGTAAATTTTCTATAAACCTTCAAGTTTCCAATTCACATCATTTTAACCTCCCCTTATCTCTAATTATAATTAGATAATATATAATCCACTCATAAAGGCCCCATAAATGAAAAATATGTTCAATTGGTTAGAAATCCCTTCTTGCCTAGTGCCGTTCTTCCATGCAAAGATAAATTTTAAATATTAACAAAATCAACCATTCTTTATTTTGTCTTTGAAGAAATTTTCTTCTACCTAAAAGTTAATCACGTAAATAAAAAGCTTGTTTAATCTCTTAGAAACCCATTCCTCCTTAATGTTGTTATTCTTCCACATAAATATAAATTTTATAACCTTTCGATCTGTTAGCCTCCTACTCATAGCAGGTATTCATTTTTCATGATTGACATTTACATGCTAAATATGTCATGCTCTGCAGGCTGCAATGTTCCATATTTGATACTCAGGCCGAAGAAAGTGTTCATGAGGGTCTGCCAGCCTAAATGCCTCTGCTATATTCCAAATTTTGAGGTGTTATTCCATTTTTGAAGAATTTTCAGTTAAAGGGAGATCCAAACAGCTTAATCTTGGTCTCCCTAGGTTTCAATTTTCTGTTGTAGAATATAGAGAATCATTATCTGTCCAAACATCTTAATCTGGGCAGATCCTTAGATAGGTAGAGAAGCAAGGGTGCTCAATAGCTTAATCTCAGCCCCTGGATGGAATAAGTGTAGATGTAGATAGGAGGACAGTAAATAAAGGAAAAAGTGGAAAAATTGGGTTTGCTAGTTCAAAAGCACCCAAACCAAAAGAAGAAAAAATGCTAGGTAAAGTAGGTTGGGTAAGTAGTTTTGTGGTTGCAGAAATCAAGCTATGTGAGCCACTTCATATTTCCAAGTGTCATATATATCTAGATCACCATTTGGTGGCACTTTCTCATGTTGATTAGATCGGGCAAGGCATTTCTAACTCCCCTCTCTTCTTATTCCCAAACTCATTCACTAACATCCCCTCAAGGACCTTGGGATCTGCCCAAGTGTCCATCTTTCATTCCCTTTTTGCTTAAAAGCCAAGTTGACATCTGAGATTGGCTTAGTGAAAGGAAGCCACATTTCTTGTGTAAAAACAATCTTTGCAGAAATCCATCATTCCCCTTACATTTTCACTCCACCAAGTCATACTAACTCCTGACTTTATTATTTAGCTCCCCAAGTATTTCCTCTATCCCCTACTATGTGAAAACTATATAAAAGACCCAAAAATATTTAATATCCCACCCCCTGGTAACTTAGCCTAATAAAAAAAGTCAGGGAGATACCAGGTCTATCTGGGGCCTTGGTATTAACCCTTCCACCTTCGTTTCCCTTGGGATTTATTTCAAACCTTTGGTTAAATAAATAACCATGCCACACCTTGCCCCGCGCATGCATAACCTTTGGATTTCATTGATATTCGGTCAATGAATAACCATGATCCCGAGCGCACATTTAACCCACAAAACCTAAAGTCTAAAACCCACCATCGCCGCGAATAATTAACATTTATCGCATGCACATTTTTATTAAACTCTGATCATCTTACCCCTCCCGTCCACCGTCAGATCGTCTCTCCCAGATCCGACGGTCCTCATGCATATCGGGCGCCCTTACGTGATGGCACAATAGTACCCGATGGTCAACGGTTTCACCGTCGTACATTGGGACACTTGGCGGGTTTTAATTGTGTCGGGCTGCCCCTGACAGATACCACTCCCGTACCAAAAGTGGTCCGACGCAAATCGCTTACTGCCCTCCCCTGTTGCCACTTTGTCGCATGACGATGCCGCCACCTCACCGGCCACTGTGCTGCGTCACCCTGCTGTGTCACCCTGCTGCGTCACCCTGCCACGTCACCCTGCTGATGTCATCATCCGTATTGGGTCCCACTGCTGATGTCATGCTGATGTCATCTGTCGTACCGCTGGTGTCATTCACCGAAAGGAAAAACGTGCAAGAGCGAAATTGATGCTTCGGAAGCCTGGAATCAAATTCTGAGGCAGTTTTCGATGCACGATTAGCACTTAGCGCTAATCGCGCATCGCTACGGGAAATAGGCCAAATTGGGAAATCTTTTTTCTCAGTGACTGTTTTTGCCACAAAAGGGCAGAAAAGGGGTAATTTAACAGTTTTTACCACATCAGAGAGAGGAAGAAGCCCTGATTCAATCAGAGAGTATCAGTGAAGCGGAAAAGAGTATCAGATCGACCATATCAGAGCTGGAAAAGCATTAAAGACCATCCAAACCAAGTCAATGCATATCAGGACAGAGGCACAGGCCATTAAAACCGAATCATAACAAATTAAATGGGAATCAGAGTCACCTAAGAGCAGCAAAACCGACTAAGAGGTGCAGGTGAGAAGTAAAAGGCGCAACAATTGCAGATTGGACAAGCAGAGCTACCAGAGGACGACAGATAGCCACATTTTGAAACAGCTGCCCCTAGTGCAGCATTAGATAGATATTTTCATTACTTATAAGATAAGTTAGGTTAACTGCGTTTATTTCCTGAAAAAGATCTTCTAGCAGATATTTGTTGTAGATATTTTGCCTATAAATACAACCCTGAACAATGTAATAGGGGTTGGTGGGTTGTTTGGTTGATCTCTCATTCTGAGAGCTGCATTGTAAATATTCAAGAACTCCTGTAATCAAAGATTGCTGGAATACTTGCATCTGAACTGGCTGGTTGTGCTTTCAATGGCTCAAGAGATTGGTATGGAATTCTCGTGCTTGCTCATGGTTCAATAACTTTTCCCTCCCTTTGTTTATCAGTTTATACATAGCTGTATTAAATATATATCATAATCTAAGTTGCAGGAAAAAAGAATAGACTAGAATTGGTTTTCATACCCTCTGTGCTCAATTCTTACAGCTTTCCATGTTTTCCTCTGAAACAATGATGAATATGCATTCTTAATTGTCCCTGTTTAAGATGTTCCTTTCACATATGAATGCTATCTCAAAATTCTTCACTGCTCCCAGATATCACTCATCCACTTTCCCTCTTTGACTGGATGAGAGATCCTTAATTGCCTCTCATTCCCTAACTTCCATTTCACTCTTGTTCCAACATAAAATAATTGTGCCATGTGTGGCTATCCTGCTCCATATTCCCCTCTTCTACCAGAGAAAAAACACACCTCAGTTCATAGAAATGACTCCATGTCCAATGGTTTGAACTTCTTACTCTTTGCATGTCAACTCAGTTTGAATAAAATCAACCACCCCATCAAACAAAACCATGTGCCTCATATCTAGCCTAAAATCACCCCTTAAACAAAGTTAAAATCCCGAGGAGAGAGCCCTCTCTGACTGTTGGTAGGCTAGGACCTGCAGTCCAAAGACTGGTTTGTGGTTACCTCGTCCGTATTCCCTTGGGAGTCAAAGGGAACAACCTGAGTGATAACATAATGGCGACTCCACTGGGGAACAATCATATGTTCATTACTGTAAATCCCCATTTTTGATTAGTTTTCCTTTCCAATAATTCTTGGATTTTTTTGAAGAATCATAGAAAATCACAAAAAATCAAAAAACTCAAAAAATACTTTGCTTTTTGTTGCATATTAAGTCCTAATATGTGTGGTGGACAGAGATCAGGCCCTTCAAAGTTCAATTACTTATCCACCTAGCGACTCCACATAACCCCCATAATAAAGACTCCACTGGAGAAATGAACCCAAGAGAAATATATGAGAAGATCAGGCTGTTGACATGGACTATTATCCAACAGGTCATGTTCTTTCTCTTCCTCAAAAATTTGCTATGTATATTGTATTTTAAAAACGATTTTAAATTAGATTTTCACGACTTTCCCTTGGAAAAAATTGTTGAAAGGCCTCCTTGCACATTATGATAGCAGCCTTCAAAAACTATTGAGAATCATCATACAGCTAAGGAGGAAACAAATATCAAATCCAATCAAGCTATCCTTGTTCATATTGAGCCCATTCAGCCAATTCCTGTACATACTCCCATGCCCCGTAAAGTTCCTGACAGGTATAAGCCCCTTGTGTTGCCTCCTGTGCTTAATCCTCTGCCCAAAAATCATCCTGACTATCTCCCAAGATTTGATGGGGAGAATGGTATTACTGCCCAAAAGCACATCCAAGCCTTTGAAGATTATCTTAATATATTTGAAGTAGAGGAGGAGGATGTTAGTATTAGGCTGTTTGCCCTTTCTTTGCAAAGAGAATTTAGGACTTGGTTTAAAACCTTGCCTGAGGCTAGCATTTCAAATATTTAGCAGTTTTCCAAGCTATTCCTTGATAGATGGATGATCAAACTTAATTTACTCTTGCTCATTGAAGAATATAATCAGTTAAAACAAAATCCAAGTGAATCTATTCAACAATTCCATGATCGATTCAATCAAGTTTATCATGCTCTGCCTTTGAATATTAGACCTCCCCCTGATCTAGCTCTAGTGCATTATCCAAGAGCTTTTGACCGAGAAATAGAATTCCATTTAAGAGAAATTAGGCCCCCTACTATGGAACAAATGCAAGACATGGTAGTGGACATAGAGTGAAATCTAAAAATCAGGGAGGAAAACCACAAAGCAGAGCAAGAAGAAAGACTTCATAGTTGGTTACAAAGGTCAGAGGGAATGATCACAATGAAAGTGGAATGTTTAGAACATTTGAACACATCTATTTTGCAACAGGAAAGTAATGACATTCATGAACAAAACTACCACAAAACATATGATATATTCGTATAGCCATACATGATGGAGCAATCTCCTGATATACTATATGAACATAACATCTTTTCTTCTTTCAATTTCTTGCCAAAATATGATGAGTATGATGATGATGATGAGCCTAATGACCAAATCAGCCTTACAAAGGAATCAGAACCTAGTTTGGCAGGAAGAAAAATTCAGGATCAACAGCCCAAAATCAATGAGCAACCTGCATATCTCAGCTATGAAGTGAAGGAGGAAAGCGCATAAAATTTTGATTTCAGTGAAGGAAATATACCATTTTGTTTCGAATATTTTTAGTTTATTAAGGAAAACTATCATATAATTAATAAGCAAATATCAACAACTGTTGATATGGATCATCTGGAGGAATCCCAAACCAGTGTTCAAAATATATTGCCTCTAACATTGCAGCCCCACAGAGCCATCAAGTATCAGATGGAGGAAGACTTAGAAGTAGTAGCATATGATCAAGCCATCCAAATGGATCCCCTACCTCTTTATGTTCAGCCATCTGAGGTTTTCAAAGAAGAAAAGGAGGAGCCTGTACAGGTCAGTCAAAGGCCATATGAGCCTGCTTGTAATAAATTGCAAATATTAGTTCAGGTAGTATATGATGCATGTGCTGACAGGGGGTATGATGAAGTAGAGAGGTCCTCTTCTCCACTAGCAGGTTGTGTGCCTCAGTATCAGAATGTGGATGATATCCCTATTCCAAGGCATGATAGTGATCCCAAACCTTTGTACAGTTCTTCAATTCAGTTCGGAAATAATGTATATATGCCGCAGGACCCTTTTGTACAGTTTCTTGATTCGGCAAAGAAGGTCAGCAGTTTCGTGATCTTCTCAAAGATTAGCAAAGCCATATCAGATTTCAAGATCTCAGTTTTTTCCACCAGCAAGCACACGCAGCAAAGCTCGTTCATGTTTATAATGCTTAAATGGCTGCACTGGTTATTTCATTTCACCTAACAGCAAAGTGAGTTGCTGGTTAGACTAGGTAGGTAGGATTTCCGTTTTTGTTTGGACAACGAGCTTGCTGCAGTTGAAGCCCGAAGTGAAGGCCATAAGCTCTTCAAGGTCTGCTGTCATGTTCATAAATAAAGCAACCAGCAAAGGAAAGTTTTCAGAGTACAACAACAAGTGAAGATCAAGGCATTCTGACCTACTGTCCTTGGCCTTTGACAAGGAAAGGCCATCCCCAAGTGGAGCCACTGTTAGCCTCCTGCTCATAGCAGGTATTCATTTTTCATGATTGACATTTTACATGCTAAATATGTCATGCTCTGCAGGCTGCAATGTTCCATATTTGATACTCAGGCCGAAGAAAGTGTTCATGAGGGTCTGCCAGCCTAAATGCCTTAGATGTATTCCAAATTTTGAGGTGTTATTCCATTTTTGAAGAATTTTCAGTTAAAGGGAGATCCAAACAGATTAATCTTGGTCTCCCTAGGTTTCAATTTTCTGTTGTAGAATATAGAGAATCATTATCTGTCCAAATAGCTTAATCTGGGCAAATCCTTAGATAGGTAGAGAAGCAAGGGTGCTCAACAGCTTAATCTGAGCCCCTAGATGGAATAAGTTTAGATGTAGATAGGAGGACGGTAAATAAAGGAAAAAGTGGAAAAATTGGGTTTGCCAGTTCAAAAGCACCCAAACCAAAAGAAGAAAAAATGCTAGGTAAAGTAGGCTCGATAAGTAGTTTTGTGGTTGCAGAAATCAAGCTATGTGAGCCACTTCATATTTCCAAGTGTCATATCTATCCAGATCACCGTTTGGTGGTACTTTCTCATGTTGATCAGATTAGGCAAGGTATTTCTAACTCCCCTCTCTTCTTATTCCCAAACTCATTCACTAACATCCCCTCAAGGAACTTGGGATCTGCCCAAGAGTCCATCTTTCATTCCCTTTTTGCTTAAAAGCCAAGTTGACATCTGAGATTGGCTTAGTGAAAAGAAGCCACATTTCTTGTGTAAAAACAGTCTTTGCACAAATCCATCATTCCCCTTACATTTTCACTCCACCAAGTCATACTAACTCCCGACTTTATTATTTAGCTCCCCAAGTATTTACTCTATCCCCTACTATGTGAAAACTATATAAAAAACCCAAAAATATTTAATATCCCACCCCCTGGCAACTATAGCCTAATAAATAAAGTCAGGGAGATACCAGGTCTATCTGGGGCCTTGGTATTAACCCTTCCACCTTCGTTTCCCTTGGGATTTATTTCAAACCTCTGATTAAATAAATAACCATGCCACACCCCGCCCCGCGCATGCATAACCTTTGGATTTCATTGATATTCGGTCAATGAATAACCATGACCTCGAGCGCACATTTAACCCTCAAAACCTAAAGTCTAAAACCCACCACCTCCTCAAATAATTAAAATTTATCGCACGCACATTTTTATTAAACTCCGATCATCTTACCCCTCCCGTCCACCGTCGGATCGTCTCTCTCAGATCCGACGACCCTCGTGCATATCGGGCGCCCTTACGTGATGGCACAATAGTGCTCGATGGTCGACGGTTTCACCGTCGTACACCGGGACACTTGGCGGCTTTTCATTGCATCGGGCCGCCCTTGACAGATACTGCCCCCGTACCAAAAGCGGTCCGACGCAAACCACTTATCGCCCTCCCCTGTTGCCACTTCGCCGCATGACGATGCCGCCACCTCACTGGCCACTGTGCTGCGTCACCTTGCTGCATCACCCTGCCACATCACCCTGTTGACATCATCATCTGTACTGGGTCCCACAACTGACATCATCTGCCATACCGCTGACATCATCCACTGTACTGCTGACATTATCCGCCGAAAGGAAAAATGCGTAAGAGCGAAATTGATGCTTCGGAAGCCCGGAATCAAATTCTAAGGCAGTTTTCGATGCACGATTGCGCATCGCTATGAGAAATAGGCCAAATTGGGGAATCTTTTTTCTCAGTGATTGTTTTTGCCGCGAAAGGGCACAAAAAGGGTGATTTAACAGTTTTTAGCACATCAGAGAGAGGAAGAAGCCCCGATTCAATTAGAGAGTATCAGTGAAGCGGCAAAGAGTATCAGATCGACCATATCAAAGTTGGAAAAGCATTAAATACCATCCAAACCAAGTCAATGCATATCAGGACAGTCACAGGCCATTAAAATTGAATCATAACAAATTAAATGGGAATCACAGTCACCTAAGAGCAGCAGAACCGACTAAGAGGTGGAGGTGAGAAGTGAAAGGTGCAACAATTGCAGATTGGACAAGCAGAGCTACCAGAGGACGACAGATAGCCACATTTTGAAACAGCTTCCCCCAGCGCAGCATTAGATAGATATTTTCATTACTTATAAGATAAGTTAGGTTAACTGCATTTATTTCCTGAAAAGGATCTTCTAGAAGATCTTTGTTGTAGATATTTTTCCTATAAATACAACCCTAAACAATGTAATAGGGGTTGGTGGGTTGTTTGGTTGATCTCTCATTCTGAGAGCTGCATTGTAAATATTCAAGAACTTCTATAATCAAAGATTGGTGGAATACTTGCATCTGAACTGGCTGGTTGTGCTTTCAATGGCTGAAGAGATTGGTATGGAATTCTCGTGCTTGCTCATGGTTCAATAAGTTGACCCTCCTTTGTTTATCAGTTTATACATAGCTGTATCAAATATATATCATAATCTAAGTTGCAGGAAAATAGAATAGACCAGAATAGGTTCTCATGCCCTGTGTGCTCAATTCTTGTAGCTTTCCATGTTTTCCTCTGAAACAATGATGAATATGCATTCTTAATTGCAACTGTTTAAGCTGTTCCTTTCACATATGAATGCTGTCTGGGAATTCTTCACTGCTCCCAGATATCACTCATCCACTTTCCCTCTTTGGTTGGATGAGAGATCCTTAATTGCCCCTCGTTCCCTAACTTCCATTTCACTCTTGTTCCAGCATAAAATCATTGTGCCATGTGTGGCTATCCTGCTCCATATTCCCCTCTTCTACCAGAGAAAAACCTCAATTCATAGACATGACTCCATGCCCAATGGTTTGAACTTCTTACTCTTTGCATGTCAACTCAGTTTGAATAAGATCAACCACCCCATCAATCAAAATCAAATCAAAACCATGTGCCTCATATCTAGCCTAAAATCACCCGTTAAACAAAGTTAAAATCCTGAAGAGAGAGCTCTCTCTGACTGTTGGTAGGCTAGGACCTGCAGTCCAAAGACTGGTTTGTGGTTACCTTGGTTGTATTCCCTTGGGAGTCAAAGAGAACAACCTGAGTGATAACAAGATCAACAAAATCAATGTTCCTTATTTTGTATATGACTAAATTTTCCACCTTATTGGTTTAATAGAAATTATGATTTCTAATGTTATAAATTAAAATCTAAAAACTATAAATTAAATTAAATTATGAATCATATTTTATATTTTATAT